>OY992532.1:190134545-190249564 GCA_963921185.1 Dasysyrphus tricinctus | reverse complement strand
GAACCAAAAAGCATTTTACAGTTTTATGTTTTTTTGTTTCGAGATTTGTTTGCAAACAATTTTTTTTTGAAGTACCTACCGTTATTGCAAAAAATGAGACGAGACAACAAAATTATTATTTTTTTTGAAGGTCCTCATTTGTATGGATACATTTTTTTTGAGTCAATTAAATGTAATGATCAGATACCTTGTTTATTGAGCTTCAAATCTATTTTTTTTTTTGTACGATTTTTTTTTTGCATGGTTTTTCTGACTTTGAATGAAAAACGATACTTTAAAAGCCCCTTGATCACCAATATCTCAGCAAATAATGACGTTATAAAAAATTCAAAGACAATTTTATAAATTTGAGAAAGCATTTCTTTTTTAAGACTTTGTAGAAATTATTTTGTTTAAACCGTTCACCGTTAGCTTGAAAAAAGTACTAAAAAACCGACTTTTTTCGGTCTTTTCGTAAATATTTTTTTCTTTGCAAATATTGATTGCATGGCTTGCGTTGGTATGCCAATTTGTAGACTTTTAAAGCATAAATATTCCTGTAAATTTTCAAGTTGATTTATTGAAACCGTTTCTTCTCACCAAAATTTCAAAGTCTTACAAACCAGGGAAAGGAAAAAAATGTGTTGTTCCTAAACAATGCGTAGTCGTCATCAAAATGACAAGAATGCCATAATTCCAGCAGATTTCTTTCACAGTTTTGCATTAGTAAGATACTTTTTTTACGTTTTTTTCATACATACATTTTTTTTTGGCAAATTTACATAATCGTATTTTTCTCAAAAACGGCTCGACAACTTTTCTTAAAAAAAAAATCAATAAATTTATTTTAGTAACGGCTTTCTTTGGGTGGAAAACCATTTTTCAAAAATGGTTATTAATGGTACCCTCCCAAGGAACCATTTTTTTAATTTTTAGTTTTCTTCAAAATTAAAATGACCGATTTCAATTATTTTTTTTTTTATACAGAAGCTTCCAAGAAATGTTAATAGTTTTGTGTACCAACATTTTTGAAAAAAATATTTTTTGGATTTTTAAAATATTTCTTGGAAAATCAAATATTTCGAAAATAGCATCATAGATTATTTAAACTCGATATTTAAGACTTTTTTAGTACTCTCTAAAATATTTTTAGAAAAAATTTCACATTTATGAAAAAATAACGGTACCTTTCCATACAAAAGTGAAAACACCGCAAAGGAAAATATTTTTTTGCTTGAAAACGACTCCTACGATTTTGATTAAACTTTTTTCATATACATAAAATTAGTACGATCTACCATCAAAAATTATAAAATTTTACACATAGCAACTATTAGTAGTACTTGTCATAGAATGTTTTTTTTTATTTTGAGTTTTCTCGTTATCAGCTTAACGGATTTAGAAGAATTTTTTTATTTACAAATTTCAGATAAAAATAAATAATATTGCATATCAAAATTTAAAAAAAAAAAAAAATTTTTGGATTTTTAAAAAAAGTTTCAAACCTTTTTTTGAAAATTCGATATCTCAAAAACGGGTTCACAATTTGTTTCAAATTTTGTTTTTATATACACATAATTATAAAGTTTAAATCTGCATACCAAAATTTGTTCTTAAAAATGTTTCAAGAATTTTATATATAAAAAATTGATTTAAAAAAAAAACCGCTCCAACGATTTTAAAATTTTTTCTCATACAATCATATTCCAACATGAATTAAGATGGCATACTTTCTTTTCAACTCAAACTGTCAAAAGAGTTGTTTAAGCTAATTTAAATGTCGTATTTCATGCTTCTCTACAATTCTTCTCATGTTTATATATACAATTTCTTAAACTAGCAGTGTCTTGAACATAAGAGCAAGTACGTGCGACCCAGTCATGCATTTTATTTTCTATTATTTTGTTGGGTACCCTTTCTGCTTTAACACAGCCTTAAACCCGCCGAGGAATACTCGCCTCTAGGTGCTGGCATTGATGAATAGGAATGCCGTTCCAGCCATTCCTAATTGCCTCCCAAAGTTCTGCTAGGTTCCTTGAGTTCCTAAGTCCAACCTGATATTCAACATCGTTCCATACATTTGCTATGGGATTCAGGTCAGGGACTCTGCGCAGGCCAAGGCAAAAGATTTGCCTTGCTGATCATTAATCCATTGCTTCGCCAGCCGGGAAGTGTATTTATGATCATTATCATGCATGAATGTCCATGATAATGGTAAATTATCGTCTCCAAAGGGTTCCATATGGTTTCCAAAATGCTCTTGTACTGATGCTGTCCATTTGCTGCTTTATTTTCGCAATAGGCCCTACACCGCACCATGAAAACCCAGCCCAAACCATAATACACACAACCACCGTGTTTCATGGTTTTAACTGTGTAACGTGGATTAAGATCTTGCTTTGGTGGAAGCCAAACATGACGCTTTCAATCAAAGCACCATCGATTAAATTGCGACTCATCACTCCAAAAAATATTTTTCAAAAATGATAAGGGTTTGGATATGTACTCCCGTGAACTTAAGCCTGGCTGTAATATTTTTTTTTTGCACCAGTGTTTTGTAGTGCGTTCTCATGGTACGGTGAGGGGCCTTTTGTGAAAAAAGAACTGCAAATGACCAGCATCAGTACAAAAACATTTTGAAAAACCATATAGGGCCCTTTGCAGACGATAATTTACCATTATCATGGACATTCATGCATTATAATGATCCTTAATACATTTCCCGACTGGTGAAGCAGTGGCTAAATTATCAGCAAATCAATCTTTTGCCTTAACCTGTGCAGAGTCTTGACCTGAATCCCATAAAAAATCTATGGAATGATGTTGAATATCAGGTTGGACCTTTGTATATATATTATTATAGTACTCTCATGGAACAGCATTTTGAGCTTCTGGTTCGGCTGGTTTTTGGGCTCGAGTGTGGCGCTGCTAACCACAGCGAATTGCTTCTGTCAGGGGGATAAGACAGAGAGGATTATATTTTTTTATTCTGACAACAATAAAGGGGATAAGGGAGATGGGTGCGTCAGCTGTTAGTGTCATGGTAACGACAGAATGAGGTAGAGAAAATAAGTAAAATGTTCATACACGTATACGAAATTATACAATGGTGTTGGTTTCTTTTATGAATTAATGAACACGTAGGTATATCTATAGATATAGGTACAATTATTTTCTTGCAAAAATTGAAATTCGAATTAAAATTTCCAATTTTGTTTCAAAATGAATTTTAAAAGTGATGTATCAATATAGATATTGATTAACTCACTTATTTTATAAGATATATGATTTCTTAATATATTTTATAGTGCATGCATTTATGTAGGTGTCCAATAAGGAGTTAGTTTTGTAAATTAAAATATTTAAAGGACTAAAAAGGGGGTAAAACTAAGTGAAGGTCGAAAATCTATTTTCTAAACGGCAGGAGATAAAAAGTTGATTTTTTCACCTTTGATAGAAAATACAATTCTAAGAAGGTTGTTGGAGCACCATTTAATTCTAAAAAATCCCCGTTTAGAAGATATTAATTTTTGAAAAATGTGAATGTTAAAAAAGCTGTTCGACAAATGTCTTTCCGTTGACTAGTGGAACGTAGGATGAAAATAAAATTTATACCCACGGAAAGTAGACAGAAAAAAAAATTATCCGTGTTTAAGGAACTTTTGATAAAGATAAATTTTCGTACTTGATAATTTTTTAAAAACAATGTTTTTTTGGGTGAGTTTTTAGAGGTTTTTAATTTTTAACTTTTTGAGGGGTGAAGAGAAAAACTTTTACTGAATGATAACTATTGTTTATTCCAGTATCTGGTAAAAATTTCGATTTACTAGAATACCGCTAAGTGGAGATATTAGACAATTTACGCTGGTTTCAAGCTCCATACATTTCGATTTTCACTTTTCAAAACTCAAAAGTTGATGAAAAATTTCAAAATTATGGAAAATAATCTACTACACATTTTTACTTCCAACCATCTGCTAAAATAATGTTAAACAATGTTTAAGGATTAGTTCAACCAGAATGACATTATGTAGGTTTAAATGACTCTCACAAAATCATTTTTAATTACAAAATGAATAAAATGGTTTCACTAATAAATCTTCAACTTCAAAAGTTCTCAACGGATCTTCACGATTTAGGTCTTTAAATACGCGCTTTGAGATAGCCAACGAATTTGTAACAAAAAATTACCAACAGTAGACAATAATTTTGAAGTAAAAATTATTTACATGGGTATACTTGCCATACAATTTGTATATCTGTTCAACTAAATCTTTTTATTTCTCAAAAACGGCTACTACGATTATGATGAAATTTTTTCTGTATGCTAAAATTTGTTTGATCTTCTACTAAATATTAAAAAAAATATACTTAATAAGGTAAAATTTTAAAAAACGTTGGTTTAAAAAAATATAATTTCTTTTTTTTTTTAATTTTAAGTTTGAAAACTATTTTTTTTTTCTAATATTTACAAAAACAATTTTATTTTAAAATGTAATTAAAGGACGAATTTCTGGCTTAAATAAAAACAATTGCATGGCATTGTAGGTGTTTCCGTTATTTTTTAATAATTTATTTTCTGTTGCAAGTAATTTTTTTTTTAAATTAACCGTCCCGCTTAAACGGGATAAAATGGACCATCCACCCCGTGTAACTTTTTTCTTGCCTAGACCTAACCTACACGCTCTAGCTTTTTGTCATACTTTTTCAAAAATATTTTCAATTAAATACATAATTTTGATAAATAATAAATTTTTGTAACTCTTTAAGTATTGTTGTCACCCACTATATATATCAATGATTCATTTTTATTCAGAACTAACCTACTTCAATTTTAGAAAAAATACCTACTACAAATATAATAACATTCCTCACTATTAATTTCATTAAAACATTTTTTTTAGTGGCACTGTGGTTATGGATATATTCTTCATAAATTTCTATTTTCCCAATTTACTACAGTCACTCATACAACCAAACCAAAAAAAGTCCAATATAATCTCAATTTTCAACAATACAACCCATATTACGGAAAATTGATAAAGAAAAAACCCACAAAATTGATGTTTTTCTTATCTCCCTTGGACTCCCATAATTTTTGTATGCGTTGTTCTCTATCTTCTTAAATTCTTTTTAACATTAATATTCATTCCTATTTCCTAAATTATCTGCTCATTCTCCCCTCGCTTCAATTCGCTGCCGCTGTAGTTCTGGTTCGCCGCTATAGAGGGAAACCAAATCGTTCCTCTTCATGATAGTACTATAATAATATATATACAAAGGTTGGACTAAGGAACTCAAGGAATCTAGCAGAACTTTGGGAGGCAATAAGGAATGCCTGGAACAGCATTCCTATTCATCAAGGCCAGCACCTAGAGGCGAGTATTTCTCGGCGGTTTAAGGCTGTGTTAAAGGCAGAAAGGGTAGGTACCCAACAAATAATAGAAAAAAAACTACTTGTTTTAGTGATAAATTATTTAATTTCGTACTTGTGCTTATTCTGTGACCACCACATGTTACACCAAAAAATTTTGTTTAATGATTTTTTTGTTGATTTTTTTTTATAATATATTAAAGTTCTTCAGCGTTCAATTAAAGAGTTTTCAATAAATTATGTTCCAAGAACATATCAAAAATACAGATTTTCCTTATTGAAATCCGATTTACTAATGTGTGCTAATTCTCTGTCCAACACTGTACATACATATTTCTAATTTTTTTAAAATTTATTTAAAAAGTCGAAATAGATTTTTTATGGTACCCAGTTTCATTGTTATGCTTTGAATAGGTGAAAAGTTGAGACTACAAGTAAAACCACTTATTTGGAAAAATTTCCTTACATAAGCCCTGTATTGACAATTTTGTTTGTACAGAGTATAAGCATGTGAACCATTCATAAATGTAGGACATTTTTGTTAAATCAAAATAAAAATAACATTTATTTTTATAAAAGAAAGAAAAAAACTAGTAAAAAATTCAGGTTCTTTGTTCAAGTTTAAACAAACTTTAAGGTACAGGTAATATAAAGATCTCCATCAGAGCTTTTCATAATTAATAATTTGTATAAATACCTTTAATTGTAAGTACCTACGCACTAAATACGTACTCTCTACTCCCGTAATTTTTTGTTCTCTTGTATGGCAAATTAATAAAATTACGTATCATGAAAAACACCTGTCGTGGTTGAAGCACCTATTGAAACATAAAGCTTAGAGCAACCCATCCTTAACTCTGGTTAAGCTTTCTCTATATAACAATGTGCACAGATTAGGCTTATTAAAAAGTGATATGGTTGAAACCTAATCTACATGCTACTTGCTTTGTTTTACATAAAACACCCGACTGGCTTCGCATCGGCTGACCATACTGCATCGATTTACTATTTGCTGATTACCTGGATTCGATTTAAAGCTATTTTTTTTTTCTAACCGCACCGCACTCACAATAGCCATTCAAATAATTATTTAGCTTAGATAAAAGAGAGATAAAATAATATAAAACAAATATCCGGAAATGGTTGGTTGGTTGTTGTATAGAGCTGGTAGCTGTGCGTGCTGACTAACGTTTGTTTTTATCTACCTCATAATCTATATATACCTAAGTTTGAAATCATAATATTTGAGTATTGCAATTAGGCTTTCAATTTGCGTTTATTAAATGCATAGATAATAAAATAAAAAAAAAAAACATTTCCATTCAGACACGTTTCCTTATAATGGGATATAAAATTTTAGGTTAATTGAGTCTAAATTGAATTAAAAGACAAACATATTGATTGAAAACAACTCGTCATCGTATGTTTTCAAACAATGCAAAATTCAAACCGCTTAAAATTTTAAACATGGTCTTACACTGGGGGTAGTTTTGTGTGTGTAAATAAAGGCTTGAAACAAAATCGGATAGTTTTTTGTGTTTCGCTGATTCAGGATTAACAAAAAGAATTAACGTATAGATACCAATTATTTTTGGATTGTTTATCCAGAATCTAAAAAAAAAAGTTAAAACTAATTTGTGTCACTTTTTCTTTTATTTTGGTACCCGAATATTAAATTGAATTAACTTAGCAAATTAAATCGAAAATTTTTAAGTTTAATTTAAATTTATAAATATTTCAAAATAAAAATCAGCAGCAGATACCTATTCCCATTTATTTTTGATTGGAATTTTTGTTTTGTTGTTGTTGCAATCACGAAAAATCGCAATGGTTAAATGTATCTATATATTTTTCAACCTCATTTAAATGCCGTGATACATTCAAAAAATATTATGCACATTCCTTTAAACCCCTTTTTCCCACAGCAGCATCATGTTATCTGTGCTATAAAGGCTGATGGCAGACTTTAATCTCCCCCTTCCAATTATTGCTAACTATTCCACTGCGAAATGTGAATGATAACTTCAATCTACATGTGCTTGTGCACCAATGGTACCTATATACTAAAATAATAAAAATAAAAACCATAAGAACGAAAAAAAAATTAATGAAACACTAACACACTCAGATTGGATGCGTTGTTCTTGGTTCCCCAAACGCAGAACCCGCAATTTCGATTTCAGAGAATAATATTACCCCACTTCAAAAGTAAACCAGAAGCCCCCAACATCATCGCTTCATAATATTTTGATTGTGATTGTGTGTCTGTCTGCGCCAAGCCCAGAGATGATTTTGATTGTTGAATTTTGGTTTTAATCAAATTTGCAGAAACATACATTATTTTTTAATAGTTGCTTGATATGTAAACAAAAAACAAAATACCATCATCTGCTTACTCTTTGGTGAAGTATTAAGTAAGCTTTTGGATGAGAGAAAAAAAATTTATTTTATTATGTGAGTTTTAATTTTTTTTTCATTGAAAATAGAGATTTAAAGTATGTTTATTTTAAACGAAGCGAATATAAACACAGGATGATTATGGGAAAAACAATAGCTTGTAATTTCACAAATTTATTGTTTCTCTCACTCTTTTGGTTCGTTTTAATCTGAGAGTATACTTTCACTACGAAGCTCTCGATAGTGACTCTCGGATAGTTGGCTACCTCTGTGTGAGCTTATTTCATGGCTGTGTCCACTTGCGAGTTTTACTCTCGAGAGCTGCTTGAGAGTTGCTTGCAGCCTTTTTTACTCTCCACTTTCTTCGTCAGTACAGTACAGTGAGTTACAGATCACCCCACACAAATTAACAAAAAATTGACTTTTCAAATTTTGGTTTATGCCAATCGTTGTGATTCGTTTGTAACTGTTTGTGATAGAAACAAAAAGTTTTATGACTCATTAAAAGTTTTTTTTTTACAAAATTGAATTGAAGATATCTACATATTAGCTTTCGAACTAACTTACTTTTCAGTGCTTAGCTCTTGGCCTCGGTTAATCTATTCTTATAAGACTAATAGATCCTGTAACTATGTATAGCTAAAAATTAATATAATGTATAGGTACTCCCATAACATTTTTATTACAAAACCTAAGGGTTTTTCAAATTCCGAAGTATTTAAGTCTTATAAGAAGATCAGTTTCTCCTCCTTTAGTAATATTTTATAAGATTTAAGTCTTATAAGAATTTTATTACAAAATTTGAGTTCTTTTTACAATGTTATAAAATAATAATAATTCCATAGTCATAAGGTTATAAGAGTTTAGTCGTAAGTTGCTCTACTAAAAAGCTCTTATAGAATTCAAAGAATAATTCTTTTTATCGATTTCAATTTCAATAGATTTTTTTATACTGAAAGATAAAGTTAATCTTCAACTGAATAACTTTTTCTGAGTTAACTCAGGGTCAATTTTTTTTTTCAGGGTTAGCAGAACTCTGAGTTAACTGAAAGTCAACTCAGTACTGAAAAACTATATGAGAAGAAAAATGACACTTGGTTTTTTCAACTCAATTCATCAGAAAGTCTTATAGAAAAAAAAAAGAAAAACTGTTTGAATTTCACTACACTTTTTTCATCGGGTTGCTTATGTGTGGGAGCTATGGAGGGTTTCGATCCGGATCCCCGTGGATCTCCTATGATGTTCCTACCTCATGCTGCAGAGGTGCATTATCTACTATGATCATTGTATATCGTCGGCTTTTTGTCAAAACCTCGTAGGTCGGTTTTTAAAAATAGCTTAGAAGACACAAAAAACTGATTTAAAAGGTAATAAAAAAGAATTATTAGATCGTAAAGGTTTTGAAACTGGTTGACAGAACCAAAAGGAATCATAACACAGTTACGAGTCATTGATACCTATTTGAATGCAGTGATTTGTTTTGATCTTAAATATATCAAAATGGCATTTAAAGACTTATGAGGTTTTGACAAAAAGCCGACGATATAAAATTTATGACAGGTAATTCAATTAGAGGTTACTTTTTTGTATGGTTTTTTGATAAATCATGCTTGACTAGTGTATTGTTTACAAATCATCATGGAAACATTTAGCCCGGCATAGCGTCTACAACAAACTATTCACCTTGGTTCCTGGAAAGCTTGAAGAAAATCACACATTCAATTAAATCATGAAAACAGGAAAACACTACTTCTGATCCTTTGGTTGAATTATTTGTTCTCAAAAGCTTTAAAAAAGCATAAATCCTGAAAACTTTTATTACAACAACCAAGTAAAGGCCGTATCTATTTGATTTAACTCAACGCAACAATGGTTACTCTGATTCAATGTGCTTATTTTTAATAAACACAATGAGGGTTGATGGTGGAGCGAACACTCAAGTACGATCAATCTGGGCTAAATGTGTGTGTGAAGTGGTGGTACGTTGATTCAAGCAAGGTTCTAAAAGAAAAAACATGGTGGGGAGGCCAGTGCGCAGGGTTACCAGATGTGGCGATTTGTCAACGAACAGGTGGTTTAAAATTAGATTTGGTGACATGGAAATCGGTTTGGCAATGTACCTACCTTAAAAAAGGGATAATTTTAGGTTTTGCCGAGTTTAATTTTTTGAATCAAAATCCTAATATCATCGGTCAAAAGGTAAAGCCCACACGGAGTACAGAAAAATATATCAAAGAAAATGAGAACGAAATGTATTTTCTTGATCCAAAAAGTCTCATTTGCAAGGTATTTACTAACACATTGAAAGGTTTGCTCGGGAAATTTATTTAAAAATTTTCGGAACTTGACTTTTCAGCTTCAAAAAGCATTTTTCAACCTAATTTCGTTTTAAAGTGTATTTTGTTAGTTTGTGAATAGTTTTACTTTTGAACTAACGATATTGTTTATTTTTTCTTTGGATCTGTTCGTTTGTGTAGTGGAAATTTTTTTAATTTGGCGAGTTTTTGGCGATATATGTTTTACATTTGGCGATTCCACTTTTTTAAACCTGACAACCCTGCGTGCGTTCAAGTCGTCCTTAAGAAGAAGTTGGACAAATCCCAAATGGGATCAATTTGGTTGTATTCCCCCCGGTCCGAATTTTGTCGGTTCGAATTGCGATCCTATTTATGTATTTAATATTCCAATCGTCGCAATCACCAGTCGTCTTCACCAAAACCACCACCGTCACAGAGTGGTCCGTTTACTGCATTTTTGTGACAAAAATTTATATTATTTTATTATGTCGAAGTTAGTGAAGTTTATATTTGAATCTGTCATTTCAAAAACCACTTAAGTCACACAGTTAGAATTTTTCAGGAATCAATAAAAACAGTTTAGTTAAAAAATAAACTAGTTTTAAAGGACTTTTTTGGGCTCAATATAGTATTAGAGTTTTAAAGGATTGAAATATAAAACAAATATTCACAGTTTATCAATATTAATGATGAAAAAAGTCTGAAAACCGTTGTTGACTTACGTTGTTTTAGCAAGAAACAAGTGACTTACGTTGTTTTAGCAAGAAACGGGGCCAGTAGTGTACAATAATTTAAACAAAATCAAAGTTTTTTTTTATTATACTTAAATATTAACATTTTAACATGTCACATGTTTTAATTTATCATATTTCAATATATTTATCCCTTAGGCAAAACTAGATATAACTACTTCCACCATCTAGTAGTGCTTGCAAAAACCACTTAAGTCAATTGACTTACGTTGTTTTTGCATGGAACGTTTATGTTGAGGTATTATTTGGACAGGAAGGAATGTTTATAGGTGTAGGTAGGAAGCATTTACAGCAAAAAAAGCATATTTGAAAAAAAATGTGACTTAAGTGGTTTTTGAAATGATCGATTCATTTGTAATGTCCTTAAATATGTGCCTAGATGTATACTTTCATATACAAATTACTCCAATGCTGATGTGTACAAAATTTAAAGAAGAAAGTCCAAAATGTTGAGAAATGTAACTAATTTTAGTACTTGTTTTTAAAAATGTTTGTATTGGAAATTATTATAAGGCCTAATCCGATCAAATCTGACAGAAATTTGACAATCTTAAACAATTTTAATGGCTACCTATAACTAAAAAAAAAATGGTTGCATTACTTAAATCTGACATCAGGTTAAGAACTCCTATAATTGACAGTTGGAAAAAAAGTTTAACTTCCATTACTTAACTGTCAGCTATGTATCAGAATTCTTAGCTTGAGTCTTAAGTGTCAAAATTGAACAGTTATTGGTCGGAATACTGGAAAGAGTGATCCAAAATATTATATGTTTTGTATAGGTACCAGCGGCATAGTCGCGGGCAAAGTTTGAATGAAATTATCGTCAAAAAGTAAATGTAGGGTCCAGGACAAGAACGGCTTAAAATCACCTGGATTTATTCCGAGAAAAATTTAATTATAAGTTTAGGTACTAAAAAAAAAAGACGCCTTATACGAAGAAATCTTAATTTAATTTTTTGGCCTGCCTTAGTAGTATTTTAAAAATATTATTACCGATAGTATGTTCACATCATAATTATTATTTGGTCAAAGATATATTAAACTAACAAAGTTTTCCGCACACTTTATCAACCGTAAAAATTATCTATGTACACTTCTTAGGACTTCGGGTACATATAGTTTGTTTTCGATCCATATTACTCTATTGACTCGAATGTATGTACAGTATCAGAGATGGGAAGTAATGATAAAAAAAAACTTCAATTTTAATTACTTGTAATTGAAATCTCCGGTCACTTTTTCAATTACTTTTAAATGTAATTGAAGAAATTCAATTATTAATTACCTACATGTAATTGAGAAGTGTTAATTACTTGTAATTCAATTACATTAATCAAGATATCTTTAATGATTACTTTTTTCAGTAATCACAAAATGTTATTAATTAATTGTTTTTGTCAATTACATTTTCTGTGGTTTTGTTTTTTCTAAGTGTAACCATTTATGGAAGAAATCTAACCGACCAAAGTCGTCTGAAACATTAAAAATTCTTTTAAAAAAGTCACCCAAGAGTCCGGTTACTCGCTGGAACTCTTTGTATGATTCAACCACACATTTCATTGAAGTGGAAAATGATCTAAATGACCTTTGCAGAGCTGAAATGCGATATCATTACGATTTCTGATAAAGTATATTTAAAAGTATAGTGCAAGGTCATGAAACCGTTTTCTCAAATATTAGATTTTTTGGAGGGCCAAGAAGGTAATTACTTTGGTATGCTTATTCCAACTTTAGTACCAAAAAGTTAACAGCAACGACTTGTGTTTTTTTTTTTTAAACGATGTTTTATTAAAAATGACAGAACCTTTTCCACCGTTTTAAACCTTCATTAAAAGTATCTGATGAGGCAAGAAATTGTTGCTGCTGTATCACACACTTCAGTCCAATTAAACTGGCTAAAAGTTTTGTCTCCAATGTCTGGGAAAACAGGAACAGACATTTTAAAAATAATTTAAATGTACCCTTCGTACCCTTCTAAGACGCAAGTTTTATCAATGTTTACTGACTAATATAAAAATCACAGCATTAAGGTACTGTGAATTTCATTATTCTAATTTAACCAAATTCCCTTAGAATAATAAAATTCACAGTACCTTAATGCTGTGATTTTTATATTAGTCGGTAAACATCGATACAAAATTGCGTCTTAGAAGGGTACGATAGTCATCTCACTGATGAGCCCAACTATCGTAGCTGGGCGACACGCAATTATGGGGTTGAGCTCACTTAAACTTTTAACTTGAATTATAAATATTCAGTCACTCCACTTAAACAGAAGAATTTCTTTTCAAATTTTCTTCATAGTCTATTATTACAAATATATTTTGATTATTCTACAAAATAATATTTAAAAAAATTACTGGACCTAAGGTATGTCAGCTTAACAATTTGAAAAAAAACTAACCGATATTCTAAATACTTCTTCTCGAAGTCGTGCCAATAAAAATTGTATACCAAAAACGGTCCAAGGTCGTGCTTGTGGAAATAATTTTGTTTTAAAAATAATATTTTGAAAATTTTAGGGTATCTGAAGAAAAAGCTAAAAGCCCCGTTCCAATAACCATGCCCGGTTCTTTTTTAAGAAATTTTTAAAAGACTGGTTGGAAATATTGGCATTTTATTAGACAAAATAATTCATGAAATTAAAATCAATTTATTTGTATAGTTTACTTTTTCTAGACAAAATAATTGTCTGCCTTTGATTACTTTGCATTTGAATAAAGTCCAAGTGGACCTAAACTGTTTTTCCCCTGAACCCTTCAAAAAATATTGATTATTTTCAGGAAAAAACTTTCATTGCCTTAACCATTTTAGACCCTTCTGGCATCACTAGTAAACCTATGAGTGCATCAGATTGCGAGTTCCAGAACTTTTTGATACGAAAACACATCCCTTAGTATCCTTAAAATGTAACCACTTGTGTCGAAAGTGATTGAAAGATCAAATACTCTCTTGACATTTTCGGAGTCCGTTGAGAGACTTAGTTCTTTTGCGGAATTGTCTCTACCCCTCAGCGGCAAAACCTAAATGACACTTACTTCGAAATGTTAGTGCTGTTGAAGGCTAGCCAACAATTTTGCCATTAGTGGGTACTGTAAAGTCAAATTAAATTTTTGTTTGCATTTTAAAGTTTTCAAAATGAATATATTGTACAAGTTTGGTAGTAGCTTTTATTTAGGTAGGTAGGTAAAAATGGTGGCAAGAGCGTAACACTCGCTCTTTGTCCAATTAGCACTGGATTGCGCGCCGTTTTGATACCATAACTCGTTTGACCTGTGTATGAAAGCAGATAAAAGCGTTCCTTGCTTTGAAATAGGACTGCTGTGAAGTATGGTTAATGTATCTTGTGAGTTGGGTCATAGGACACTCACTCGCTCGGATCGCATCTCGCCCGAGCTTGCCACCTTATGCCGAGCTCGGCAGGTTGTAGAATAGCAACGAAGCGCGATCGATCCGATCATGTGATCATCATTGCCATTGAGCATCATGAAGCTCCTCAGAAACCCGGGTTCCGATTACTCGCGGACTTTCGATCTGGGGGGGAACATGATGCAGAACGCAACAGATTTCTGTCTCAGATCCATTTCGTGGCGTTAAGAAAAGAGATCAAGTCATTGATCTTCATTTCGGAAAGTTCGTTTAGGTCGTCAAAAAAAGCCATTCCAAACGATTGTGCTCTCATTCTGGCTAGAGCTAGACATTTACAGAGAAAATGAAGGACTGTTTCCTTTTCAGTTGGTCTCCACTCCACAGCTGCGACAGTTAGTATTGTAAGGGATACCCAGCCTCGCCGCATGTTCTCCAATTGGCCAGTGTCCAGTGCAGCTTGCTACGACCCTTGCTATGTCCCGCCTGGGTCTACATAAGAGATCAATTGTTCTGAATTTATTTAAGGCGGGCCAGATCGTGCTGGACATTTTGCAGTTGGTTAAACTGCTCCACCTACGATTGGATTCCCTAAGGAAAATTGACAATATATTGCCCTTCACAACTCCAAGGGGAATGTAGACTCTTTCCGCAAGTGAGATGTGAAGGGCTGATCCTTGCCTGGCTAGTTCATCTGCCCGTTCATTTCCCTCAATGCCACTGTGACCAGGAACCCAGATAAGAGTGACCCTGAGGTTAATATTTAGACTTTCGAGCTCATTTCGGCATTGTTGGACCAATTTAGAGGATGATGTAGCCGAATCAATGGCTTTAACAGCCGCCTGACTGTCTGTAAAGATGGCTGTATTACGATTTTGGCTTGGATCTGCTTTTAGCATCTTGCATTCCTCCCTGATTGCCAATATTTCAGCTTGAAATACACTAGCAAAATTCGGTAGTCGAAATGACTTGGAGATGCTAAGAGACTCAGAGAAGACTCCTGAGCCAACACCGCACTCCATCTTTGAGCCATCAGTATAGATAGTTGTGTCGAAGTCTCTCGTCAAGGCGTCATCATCCCAGTCCCCTCTGGATGGGAATAAGACTTTAAAATCTTTACTGAGGCTCATTGTAGGAGCGCGGTAGTCAGTGAGAGTCGAAGCTTTTATTTACTTTTAATATGATTATTATGATTTTTAATTAATAAAACATGTAATGAATTACAATCTAAGAAATCGATTACCCTAAATGTAATCATTACGGTGTTTCTTTCAATTACTTGCAAAAACCCATTACTATTTTCAATAACATTTAATTTTAAATTGTTTATTTTTCAGTTACAATAACAAGTAATGGAAATGTATGTTTTTTCAACTACAATTATGTGTAATGTAATTACCAATTACATGTAACTGAAATGAAAGTTGAAATACATTACAAAAAGTAATCATTATTTCCCAACTTTGTACAGTAGGTACATAGTTGTGTGTGCTTGTCACTTACCATGGCTCATTACTTAGAAAGTGGATGGGGGAGCACGTTTTATATCTTCGGTATTGACCTTCAACTTACCTGAAAATGAAAGAAAAACAATAGTCAATAGAGTTAAAAAAAAAACGTATATTTTTTGTTCTACCTGTAAAAAATAAAGATTTAAGCATACAAATATTGGTTTAGTAAGATTTAGGAATTATTTGCATTAGGGTGGTCATTATATAGGTTTTCTCAGTTAATATATTTGGATGGGCCTAAATCAGTTCCGAAAGAAGAAAAAACAATTCCCAAAAGCCAGAAATCCATTTTTTTGGTTTATTTTCAAAAAAAGTTCTTTCAATAAATAGTTTCACCAAAAAATGATTTCAAACTTAAAATTTTGAAAAAAGAAAAAATAATTTGTCCTCATAATGTTGAGTTTGAAACAATTTTTTGTCAAAACTATTCATCAAAAAACTTAATTTGAAGATAAACCATAAGAATGTACCTACTTCTGGCTTTCCAAAAACTACAAAAACAATGCTGTAAGCATTGCCATTGTTTTCTAAATATTTTTGTAGGTATTTTATGTTTTTTTTTTATAAAATTTCGCCTCCTATCCAAGCAGGGGAAAATATTACCCCCTCCCGTGGGATTTTTGTTCTTGTCTACTTCCAACCTTTTTTTGGCAGATCACCTAGTATGCAAAAAAATTGGGAATTTAATTAACTCATACAGCGGCTATAGCGGATGAAAATAGAAATCTGAAAAAATGAGGGAATTTCTTTTTCTTTATTTGGAGCCGATTGATTAGACATTTTAAAAAGGAACAATTACGTGCAAGGGTTTTTATTATTGAATATGTTTGTTTGGCCCATAAGCATGCTTAGAACCGAAAATGCTACTAAATTCACCCATGCGTTTCTGAGAGAATGGTCACACTGGCCACTTTCCAGTATTTTTGGTATAACTCGAAAACTAAGCCGAAATTGACAATTTTACATCTAATACTTTTTGTTCAAAATTAAATTTTCTATCGAAATGGATAGTTTAGAAAATTTCTTAAAAGAATTTAAGCAGGAAAAGTAAACAAAAATCAACACAAAAAAAAATCGAAAAATCAGAGATTTTTAAATTTTTTTCTAAATTGCACATAACTTTTTTCGGAGCAAAGATACGTTCAAGACATGCATAAACAAAGTAAACTGGAATCTTACGGCTTTAATATGACATGAAAGCCATATTAATTGAAAATTGACAGAGATAATAGCCATTCAAACTTTACCATATCTTATCATTTTTCGCAGTTTTTGCCCGAAAGCCTTTTTTTTGGTACTTTATGACAAATTTAACGTTCCTAGCACCTAGTATCAAATCTTATGTAAATCGGACAAGCCGTTCGGTCTATAGGTCTGAAAGCATTTAAAAACATCCGGAAAACGAAATTGCGAACTTACATCCTTTTTATAAATTCCTTATAGTTCTAATGTCAAATTTTATCAACATTTTGATTTCGAAGATTGTTACGAAAGTGAAATTTGCCATATTGTACCGAAAAAGGGGCTTTCGGGTCAAAACTCCGAGAAATTATAAAAAATGATAAGGTTTGAATGAAAATATCTCTCTCAATTTTGAACAAATATTAATTTTTGACCATGCCAAATTAAAGCCTTTAGTCTCTACTTTATTTTGACCATGTATGTCTTGACCCTATCTTTGCTTCAAACAAAGTTATGCACAATTTATTAAAAAATTTAGATTTCCTTGATTTTTTTATTTTTTAGGTAGGTTTTTGTTAACTTTCCTGCTTAAATTTTTTCGTAAAATTTTTTGAACTATCCATTCCAATAGAAAATTTAATTTTGAACAAAAAGTATTATATGTAAAATTGTCAAATTCGGCTTAGTTTTCAAGGTACACCAAAAATATTGAAAATTGGCCAGTGTGACCATTCTCTTAGAAACGCATGGGTGAATTTAGTAGCATTTTCGGTTTTAAGCATGCTTATGGGCCAAACAAACATTTTCAATAATAAAAACCCTTGCACGTAATTGTTCTTTTATACCCCTCATTTTCCGGTGTATTCAATAGGCTATATGCTAAGATTTCTTTTTAACGACCACCCTAATGTTCATACATTATGTATACTCAGTTGTAATGTGTCAAGTGTAAAATATCCATAAAAAGCGCGTACAAGAGAACAAGGTAGGTAAAATTAATAGAGGTTGTAAACAGTTATTACGATTCAATGTGGTAAAATGTTATTTTCAGTTTATGTGAGTAGAAAGTCGGACTACACTGAAATGAATATAATGTAAGATTTTTTTTATTTTCGACATAAATGAATCCACTTTTTTCAAAAAATAAAATTAAAGTAAAAAACTTAAATTTTTGGAAAAGTCACACTTCTCGTCATACGTCATAGTGCATTAATTTTGGAAATAAGCGGATTTGACAGAAATTATTTTAATACTTTTTTCTAGTTAAGAAGAACAAACTGTGGATATTTCATCAAAATATTTCAAGGCGTTTCCGAGAAACCAAGAAATAGTAAAAGTAGGCGTGGCAGTTTTCAGTTTTTACTAAGCTCATAAGAACAAACTCTGAAAATGTCGTCTTTATCTACCTATACAGCCGCTTTTGAGAAATCAATAAAAAAGAAATTCAATTCAATTCAATTCAATATAGTACAATTCGATTCAACTCAGAATAAAAACATACATAATCGTATGAAATATTTTTTGATTTAATTACAAATTAAAGAAGGTAGGTACATTGATTATGGTAAATAATGAAAACGAATACCTATCGTTTAGGTGACTTTGTTTGCTAGCTCGGTAGGCTTTTAATCTTTTACCAAAATTTTGAATAATTTTGTCGCTTTAATTGCTGCGCACAAGGAGGAATAATGGACGTCTTTGATTCTTCAGAAATACGTTCTGCTCACAGCTGCTGCTGACCCTTTGAATATAAATTCTACTATCTTGATCTTGAACTGAACCAATTTCCTCAAATTAATCAAAGAAAGAAGTTGGCACGGGTTTTTACCAAAAGATAGACCTACATTAACTCACAGTTTTTTTTATCAGGTCGTTAGAGCCGTTTTAGAGATAAATACCAAACCTTTACCTTAACGGGTTGTATGGAAATTACAAAAATCTCAATTTTTCCTCTGGGGAATTGCCAAAAAGCCTTAAGTTCTAAAATTGAAGAAAATTTTAAGTGGTTTAGGCTGTAGGTCAAGGAAAAAATAATCAAAACAGACAGTAACAAGCCTGATAATTTTTTTTTCTGCACGAATCCAGCGAATTTGTCAGTCAAAATGTTTCTTAAAAAACCAAAAGAATTTTTGTGTAACTCCAAAACCTTAAATTTAATTCCGAAGCACATATTTTCATAAAATTTAACATTGACTTCCTAAAAGCTAATCTAATCACACCATCGACAAATGAATTATTATCTTCTTAATGTTATTTATGTAACTTCCAGTAACTTCTTTGAACGCAAATCTCTCAATTTTAAAACAAAAAAAAAACGACCTTGAGATTTTCTTTGAAACTTTCTCTAATTGTACGTTTAATTCAGAATTTATTTGCTCCAAATCATCCATCGCGGCTAAATATTTTCTAATTATAAAACGAAATACGCAAAATATAGTATCAACACTTATCAAGCCCAAAACCCATTGACTCTATCATTAAAATATGATTTACACCTGGCAAAAACATTGAAAGGTTCATAATTTTCTCCTCTCCATCGTCATCGCCATCCATTTCACCCACTAGGATCAACAATTTATTTAAGTAAATGTATAATGGAGGCAGGAAAGGCTGAGAACATCCATAACGCTCACCTTGACTTTTTGGTCGATTTTCACTCAGCCAGCTTTTACACTTTAAATTGGCACAATTTTTTTTCCGGGTAACAAAATTTTCACCAAGTTAATTACCAAGCTTTGCGTTGTGTCGTCTCTGCCATGGTCCACTCTCCATACATACACATAGAGAAACGCAAATAGTATCTTCCAACGCTGAGTATACATATACCTATCTCTCTGCACGCTATCATCCTCGAACTTTTATAAAGAAAGTGATTACTCTTCATTTAAAATGAAATCAGGTCAACTGCCTAATGGAAATGGATCCAACCAGAATCAGCGAGACTCCTTCGAGCAATTTTGTGAAAGCAAAGGGAAAACCCTTCAGGTGGGTAATAACTATCCTGTGGTGGTTGGAATTTTTTTTTTTAGTAAGACAGTAGTGGGTGCAATAACCGAAGTACACAGCAAAGGAACAGATGAACATCTTGAATAAAACAAAGAAGAAACAAAAAAAAAATAGTCCCAGGTAAAGCAATTAGCTGTCGCATTCGGGTCGGATAGGAACGATGACTGCGACTACGACGAAGAAGTAAGAAAAAGAGTTAGACCTGGAAAAAACCCTTGGGTAGCATTATCCTGAAATAATTACACATCTAATTGCAAACTCTGCTGGCTGCTGCTGTGCTGCTTTCTCCCTCCCTGAGCAGCGAGCACTTAACCAAAAATGGTTTCTTCCCGTATGTTCTTCCATTCTTGGACTTTCCATACATTTGGTTACTTTATTCGTTCATTCATCTCTGCTATTCGTTGGTCTAAGTGCCCTACTTTCATTTCGCTTTATCCTTTACATAAATTAAAGAGATTTTTGTATTTGGGTAAAAGGTATTTTCACAAGGCCTGTTTTAAGGAGAGTTAATACTCTTTGATTTGTTCTTAAGCTTAGATCGTAAAATTCGTTAAGACTGATACTTATTCTAAATTGAACCTTAGAGCTCACAGTAATTTTTGGGTGTGACCGACGACACATAATGATAGTTTTTATTTTAAAATGTATAAGTCTCGTATACGAAAGCTCTAAAAATTTGTCGATATCATATCAGATAAGTGATATCGGGTCCCTTATGTCAGAAGAATGGTTTACTTAATCTTTGGGTATTTTATGTGATCTCAGCACTGATAGCGTTCGGACATCTAATCAATCAAATACCATATTACAAAATTTTTATTTTTACCCATTCATTGGTCTGTAAATATGCCATGCATGTACGTCCAAGTTTTCAGTCAGGATACCTATTTTTATTTCTTGCAACTGCAACTTCAACCCCAACCTCAACTTCAACCTCAACTTCAACTTCAACTTCAACTTCAACCTCAACTTCAAATTCAACTTCGACTTCAACTGCAACTTCAACTTCAACTTCAACTTCAACTTCAACTTCAACTTCAACGTCAACTTCAATGTCAACTTCAACTTCAACGTCAACTTCAACTTCAACTTCAACTTCAACTTCAATTTCAACTTCACCTCCAACTTCAACTTCAACTTCAACTTCAACATCAACATCAACTGCAACTGCAACTGCAACTGCAACTGCAACTGCAACTGCAACTGCAACTGCAACTGCAACTGCAACTGCAACTGCAACTGCAACTGCAACTGCAACTGCAACTGCAACTGCAACTGCAACTGCAACTGCAACTGCAACTGCAACTGCAACTGCAACTGCAACTGTAACTGCAACTGCAATTCATTCGTATGGCACCATGGCTGGATAGAATGTAGAGCAGTTTAACAAGCAGATTGGGCCCTTACACTTTTCAATCCTTACTCCCGTATATCATAATTCCAACTGTCAAATTTGAACTTTCATTAGAAACAGTGTTGCCAGTTTAAAACCAAACCAGCAACTTCAAAACTTTTGCACCATTTTTAGCGTAGTTTGGAGTTGTTTATTGCTGTGATGCGTGAATATCCTTAGTCGAATAAGTAGATATCTGAAAGGCCAAGGAAAAAGAATTAATTTAAGAAAAAAAAACTGGAAACACACAATACTCGTACCGATATTTAAAAAGAAAAAATGTAATCAAAAGTATCCCGAAGAACCCGCATCGGATGTTACCAATCAATGGTCCTCTGGCAGATATACATAAAACTATCTTCAATCCAGTGACAGTTTATTTCTTTTTTTGTCATATCTATCTCATTCGAATGCAAATTTTCAAAACCAAATCGATAAAAATACATCCGAATAACCTTGGAAACAAACAAATAAAACAAAAAAAAAATGTTAAGCAGAACATAATGAGAAAAAATCCAATACCTTTTTCAACTTCAAAAAGGAGATGAATGAATACAAATAGATCACGAACAGTATATGTATGTATGTATGTGTGTATCTATATTTGTATGCTCCTAGTTAAGTGGTTATATCTCAAAAACCCAGTGAAGTAGGAGAAAAGTAGGTGGTGGTGATGGAAGCCTGCCTGTCAGAATGACGACATGAAGAGATTTCAGACTCTTTTTTTTTTGTGTATTATTCCTTTTTTTCGTGTAACCATACTTACGTAAATACGTTCGTTAGGTTGTGTCTTATTATAACGAAAGTTGAATGTCAAGGATGCTTGGCAGAAACCAACTTGAAGTACATCATCTTTGCTGAAGATATAATAAAAGAAGTAAAAAAAAACGGATAATACGAGTTGAGAAAGTATTTCCCATTTAAGAGTGCATCATAGTTCAAAAGGCTATTGTTTTGTTAACTTTTCTTTCTTTCTTTTAATTCCTCAAAACAAGTTTTTCCTTTGTCCAATCAATTAAACATTTTTCCAATTTATTTTAAAATGCTTATATTCTTCAAACTATTAAAGAAAAAATCCTGAGCTGAAGCATAAGGATTTGATTTTCCAATGGCTAGAAATTGAAAAACTGACAAAAGCAAATTACCATACCCTGAGTCGAGGAAAAGGTTAGGAGAACAAATCACTTTGTGCATGTGTGTGAGCTTATACAAAATTAAAGAGAACAGAAAAATTACTAATTGGAAACAAAATTCCTTTATATTCCTGCCATTAATTTTGACTAGAAAGTTTTGGATAGAAATGAAGTAAGAAGCAGAGTACAGATCCTTTAGAAAAAAACATACCCTTACATTCGCTCATTGTGGTGAGGTAGAGTAAATCAATTAAAATATTAATTAAAAATACACATAAGGGGAAAAGATGTGTGGATTTTATGAAATATTAACTAACCTAACTAATTAAATTGTAAAAGAATATATGACCTAACCAAAAAATATTTATAAAATCATTTAATTGTTGTCATTCGTTATATAAAAATTATTTTGAAAAGTTTTAATTTTTATATTTAAGAAATCTCCAGCCCATCAATCACAACAGGATCATAAAATCCTTAATTTAAATTAAAAGGATGACTTACCTAATGGACGTAGGATTTACACTTTGGGAAAAAATTAAAGTAGGAGAAAACATTTTGTATAATCGCCATTTAACCCAGTGTTTAGTCTTAGCCATTTTTTAAAGGTAATGCTCTTCTTAACTGGCATAAACAATATCAGATTTTTGTCGAAGTGAGCATAGTACAAGAAATATCTTTCGATCAAAGACTTGCAGATACAAATTCAGAGTTCAATAGGCTAATTACTCAGTGTAATGTAAAATGATAACATATATGAAAAAAGTGGCCCTAAGTGACTACCCTGGGGAACTCCAGATTTTACAATGAAAAAAACTAACAACAGAACCCAAATTTAACCTGGCGATATCTTTTTTTGTGATAAGAAAAAATACCAGTAATAAGTTTGGGAAGAACCCAAACACCTTTAGTTGAAAAATGATGATTTATCAAATCTAAACTTAAGTTCAAAAATGCTGCTGGAGCTGACGATGACGGCCTTACGACTGAGCTATTTAAAGTAGCTGGCGATGAATTGGTTAGGAGAACCTATGCACCAGCTCATTTGCAAAATATGCTCCGAGGAAAGCATGCCCTATGAATGGAACCAAGAAAGGCGATCCTCTGGACTGTACCAACTACAGATGCATCAGTCTCCTAAGCATCACATACACCATTTTTTGTGAACTCCTGAAGGCATTCACCAACAACCTGATAGGTCCACATCAGTGTGGATTTAGATTAGGAAAGTCCACCACCAACAAATTATTCGCACTACCGCAGATCTTGGAAATAAGATTTCAGATCGATACCCGCGTATAACAGCATCTATAGAGATGAGCTATATAAGGCCATGTCTAGTTTTGGCATCCCTCCCAAACTCGTCCGTTTGTGCAGGATGACGATAGAGAATGCAGGCTGCTCCATCAAGGTCGGAAAAAAACCGCCACAAAACCCTTGATGTCAAAAAAAGGTTTAGGACAAGGTGACATTCAGTGCTGTCATGCGACTTATTCAATATCGTTCTTAAAACAATAACGCAAAATTCTCACGTCAAAACTAGAGACACAATCTTTCAAAAGTTCTTCCAATTACTCGCTTACACCGACGATATTGTCATAATCGGACGAACAAAACGTACCGTCAGTAGTGCTTTCGTGAGTGTTGAGAAGGAACAAAGGAAGCCAAGAAGAAAGGGTTTACGGTGAATAAAAGCAAGACTAAATATATGCTGTCAACAAGAAAAGACACCAACATCGACGTCTCGGACAGAATGTCACTATAGACAGCTTTAATATTGAGGTGGTCAGAGACTGTACGGCCTATACAGCAACACCGACCTAGCCACAAAAGAGAAAAGCCAACGACTGAGATGACTGGGTCATCTAGAGCGAATGGACCTCAATGTTCCGACCCGGAGTCTTTCAATCCAACCCTGGGGACGGTGCAGTAGAGGAGGATAGCTTAACAGTTGGCGCACGCAAGCGGAAGAGGATCTCAACCAACTTGGCGTGCGAAAATGGAGAAATCTACCTGGGAACCGAACCGGCTGGAAGAAGCTTGTTGGATGAGCCCCTGGTCCACCCCGGCGCCACCTGAACTTAGTTAGCAAGTAAGATATCAAATCCAAAGCATTAGAGTAATATGTATATAAAATTTAGTTCTTGCCCATGTTTTAACGACGTGAATACTTATGGACAAATGCGAGTACATTGATTACTGTCGATATCATTTCCGCATGAAACTTTGTTATTGATTGCACATTTGTTTTTTCTAATTGAATGTCACATAAACTGCTAAAAACTTTGGGAATACAAAAAAAGTTATCCTGTTTAAGAGATAGGGTTAACAAATTAGGGGAAGTAAATGGTCGAGGTATACCATTAGGTAGGATCAAGGAATTCTCATCTACTTTATCGGGGTTATCAATGAAAAGTTTTAAGCAAACGAATCTTAAATTTCGGGAGCTCCTTCTATTAGATTTGAGTTAAGATGAAAGGAACCATTCATATGTTTAAGATATTGAAAATGCTTGAGTATTTCGATAATTTGACTCCAACCAGCTTTAAAGGGTGTCTAATTCTAGAGGCACGACCAAGAGAGGAACAATGTGTTGGCTGAGAAACAAGCTCACAAAGATTTTTCTTCAAAGGCAGCATGCTTGGTAACCCGTCCCCGCCGTGCAGTCATTAGAAATGGCCAAAGTTGAACCAGCACCAGCACAGCAACATTCAAGAACCTGACTCAGCAGCAATAGCATCAGCAAACAAATTAAGGACAGCAGTCAAGTCCGTTAAACCATTAAAGGCTTGTTCACCGGTTAACCTGAACAAAGAAGCGCATCTTTGGATCTAATCTCTTGTCCGTCATGGAGAATACCCAGAACTCCGTACTCACCTTACTATGGTCAACTGAGTGAAGGGTACAAGCCCGTGGCTTTGGACACTTTCCTTCTAGTTATTCAATTAAAGAAGCTCCGCATACTGACGATTAATGTGAACTCATTATACAACCTGAAGAAAACTGACGATTAATGTGAACTCATTATACAACCTAAAGAAAGGGGTGTAATCTACCCGGACATCGCTTTAATCAGTGAGACCAACGTTACAAAGTGAAACGACATTAACATAATTGGCTTCAAAACCTTCAGAGATGGCAAGGGTGAAGGCAGAAGAAGCACGACAATCCACGTAAGGAAGAACATTTGCCCCCATCATTAGCGGAACTATTATCAGTGAAGCCACCGCTGTCAGCAAACAACAAGAAAGAGGGCCACTCTCACTGCCATTAGCGTCTACTTCAAAGGCAAATCCAGCATGATGAGCATCCACAGCTACCTCCACGTACTCATTCGGTGGTTATTTCAACGCAAGGTATTATCTTTGGCTTGATACTTTTTTCACCAACAAAGGCAAGGCGGTTGTTGACTGCCTGGATACCAAGAGCGATCAGCATTCTTTGGTGGTTATTTTACAACCCAAACCAATAACACAGTTTGGAGTGAGTGTCAGTGTGTCTACAACAATCAAACGGCAATCAAATCTGGACCCAATCCCTTCAAGAATAGCAACAAATCGCTTGGTAAAAATCACCAATTTTTGAAACGCTTATCACCAACATTGGAAAAGCCACAACAACACAATAAAGTTGAAGACTTCGCTACCCATTTCCAAGGAAACTACACACCCAACCCATGTGTTGATAACCAGTCTTCCTAGACGAAATTGAGTCATCCATTTCAATTTTTACCTGCAAGAACTTTTTCGTGGAACTGGAGGACTGCAAATCGAGTGTAGTAGAGCATCAGAGTTGGAGTTCTCCAAGGATCAAAACTTGGACCACTTTGCTACAACATCATGACCATTGACAATAACCAATTTAAAGCGAATGCGAAAACCTTCTCTTCGCTGATAACTCAATCACATATTGATCATCATTGATAGCTGTCCGGGAAGTGGAGACCCACATCCGAAAACTCTTCGAGCTTTACACTAAATGGGGTATTCGGATTAACTCATCCAAATCTGAGCTTGTCTGCTTAAAAAGACCAGGGAACAGACGCGGTCGCTAAGCTGAAAGCTGCTGAAAATTAACCTAGTGCTGCCAGATTATTAGCCAAACGCAGCGCCTATAGACATCAACTTCAACGAGCTACTGAGATTCAACCCACACTCATGGACTTTCTTTAAAAAGCAAATTTTACCATCTACCGCCTCTACCCGCTGATGAAAAAGAGAACTGGGCTAAGCCATCAGACAAAAGTTCTAATCTACCAACAACTCCTGGGACCAATAATGAAATATAACTTCCCAGTTGGGTTCACCATCTCCAAAACAGCTATGAAGGAACTGGAAATACTCGAGAGGAAAATCCTGAAGATCTGCACTGGGCTTGATATCGATCTGCAGCGGCGGCGGCGCGGCGTAAACACTTCAAGAACGAAAAACTCTACTTTGAGGTCAAGGTACAAATAGATACTTAATGCTATCTGCAGATAAGGTGGTAAGAAAAATCACCAACCACCCTAGTCAACTGATGAGAATGATGATAAACCAACAACATTCTTTAAATTTAAATCTTCAACAATTAAATTTCATTTCCAGACCAATTCGTTCTGCTTTCCCGCACAAATTTAGTTTTCTTTCACACAAAAACTATAAAAGATGTTCAAAAAGATTTTAAAAATGTACCTAATATTTAATTTGCCTGTCATTAGTATTCAAATATTCCGCAATGCACACATGTCAAAATTTTCATTCGCTTCGTCACTTTCAAAATATCCTGCAAATTTGCTAACATCTTTCAAAGCAAACAAAGTCAGCACAAACTACCTACTGTGTGTCCAGTTGACAGACAATTTGCCTTCCTTCCTATAACACTCTGCGCTCAGAAATCTTTTCCTTTTACTCGTCATCATAATCATCATCAACAGCAGCATTGACGAGCAACGAGAACAAGAACGCAACGGAATGTTATGCCTCGAACCGATTCTCCCACTTCCTTGTCGATTCATCAGAAGATAGTGGCAATGGCTGTCTGTTTTGTTCCCTTCACAGAAATCACCTTTTCTCATTCATGGATGTGCTCCTCTTGCATTCCTTAAAAGTAAAGTCATCCTTTTTGGAAAATGCAACTCAAGAGCATTTTCTGCAATTTGTGAGATCATAAACCAAACAGATGCATTCAGCTAGCTACCGACGACCGAACGTGCACTGCTCCTGGTTCTGTTTCTTTCAAATGGAATTGGTTGCCATAGTTCATGGCAGGGTATGATTGCCAACTGAGTTTAAAAAAATAAAAGGCTCTCGGAGGTTTATTACAGCTGAATTCTAAATTACTTTCTACCCAGGCTCATTTTATTTAAAAAAAAATATTTTCAGTTATTAAAAACTTCTGGATTTATTCTAATAAGAACCATAATCGATATACGCGTTAGACCTGTTTATACCAATCAGTTCCTGGGAATAAGTATTATTCACTATGCAGCATCACTTGACAGCTGATTGAATTTAAACAATACCTGCAAAAGTATATATTATTAACAAATATTGCGTCTTATACCAGTCGTTTATACCAGTCATTTATACCAGTCGTTTATACCAGTTAGCGAATCAATTAAATCTCACGTAAGAAGAAGGAAAAGGCCGCTCATGATGGTACAGTGGCAGTTATTGCTGTCAAAAACTAATGTAAAATACCTAACGCCCAGCATCTTACACCATCGTTGGTAACACTTTTAAGTTGCAAAACTTTGAGTAAACATTTCCCAAAACGATAGAAGCCACACAAAGGAGGAGAAAAATAAATTTTGCATAATTAGAAAACTATCAAAGTGAGCTAATGGCTTGACAAGAGATATGCAGCGTTGTCAACGTTGTCCTAATACTGACTGTAGGATATAGAATACGTCTATGTTTGGGATTAATGTTTTGAGATTTGCTTAGATAAATTCAGTTTTAAAAGTACCTACATAGCTTCTCTGTGGACGTATTCTGTTTAAAAGTTGTTCATTTAATAAAAGTTAAAAATGGAAGTAGATGGAGTGTAACGATTTGACAGAGCGCGCCGCGGCACGGGATTCTCTATTGCTTTAATGTTTGAAGTCAAACATCATGATGCACATTCAGAGACGGATATACACAAAGATGTACGTACATATACATCACAATCACAACCATAGCACAACTATTAAGCAATCAATTGACTTTGGCAATTGGTTTGAATTGACGGGCAATTAACCAAGAATGGGGAGGCATTTTGATTAAGTGCAATCGTTGTAGAGTGATTCAATGTGATGGCACAGTGCTTGTTAGATGTTGGGATTTGTTTTATGCGTATAAAACGCCGCCTGCCGAGCGTAACAGCGGTGGTCTTTGGCGCCAGTAAAAGTAAGAAACTATCTTTTATAAAAGGTTTCCTTGTATCTTGAAAGTATTTGTATGTAGTAATTTGCAAAACCTATGACGTTGGCAAAACTTCTAATTGATCTGTGGTCTTCGCCAATTGAGTGCTAAATTAGGCGTAAAGAATAAATATTTTTTTTTTGTCGGCATAAAGATGGTTTGGTTAATAGTGAAAACGTGCTTTGCTTTACCTTTGGGAATTTTGATGAACCTGTTTTATTTATAGAACAGTAGGACCAAGGTAAAATGTCAAAGAAATGAGAATATCATAAGAAGTATAGTTAGGTAGGTACCTATGTATTTCCATGAAGTTAGCATTGCCACTTCAAATTTTAAAGGTGCAACTTTTGGATTAAATGTCGTGTAAATACGTCGTAAATTTGACGTAAGGGAACAAAACAGTCGGGTTTTTTTCTTTGCTTTAAAACTAGCTACATACAGGTAATGCTTATTTGACAGACAAGTTAAAGAGACCACTCCTAAAAGTAGGGTACAATGAACTCAAACAATAAAAAGGGTGTGAAGAACATTCGCTTTGTTATCGCTCATATGCAAGTAGTTTAAGGAACGAGAGGGCAGTTTGTGGATTTGCAATGAAAACAACCCCTTTATATTAGAGAACAATACCTACTTACATTTTTAATGAAGCCAGGCATTAATAACATAATGTTAATGTTATTACTACAATTTCTTTAAATAAATTGTCACTTTTGAATCAGATTAGTAAAGAACCTAAGTATATCTGGACTTCACTCTTCTCAAGTACATACCTACATACAAGTGATATTTATCGACACTTGTAGTTCAGCTCCCACGTACTGGTTGGTACCTTCTTAACAAATTGCAAGGACCAGTATTCGGTAACAAGTACCAAGTATCAAGATTTAAAGTGCCATAGTACTTCTTTCAAGAACTTACACTCAGAGAAAAACGTCAGGTAAATAATTAACCTGGGCAATTCACGAGGTGCACAATCCCATACAAAGTTACTGACATTTCAGAAATTTACCTGATTTCAGTAACCTTTTATTCTGTGCAAAATCAACCTGGTGGACTTTCTTGCTATATTCAGGTTGATTTAAGAAGATGACCTGTTATTTTAACACTAAATTCTTCTAAATAAGAA
Source organism: Dasysyrphus tricinctus (assembly GCA_963921185.1). Lineage (NCBI taxonomy): Eukaryota > Metazoa > Arthropoda > Insecta > Diptera > Syrphidae > Dasysyrphus > Dasysyrphus tricinctus. Next base: position 190,219,659 of record OY992532.1, on the reverse strand, counting down.
ATTTTAACAAGAATATAGTGTTAATTTTAACTGAGGTCGTGTTTTTCTAACACTGTATTTTATGAATTTCTGTTTTACCACATATCAGGTTGAATTAACATTTAATTCGGTTTTTTTTACCTGTTGTATTTAACCTGACCTAATGTTAAAAAAGCACTGTGCCAGTTCATTCCAACGTGACACCAGTGCTGAAACGCACACACACAGACAATTTAAGTAAAACGATTTAAATTTAACCTGACCTCCTGTTAAAGAAGCACTCTGCCAGTTGATTTAAACATGACACTAGTGTTAAAGCACACACACAAGCCATTCAATGAGTTTCAACTTAGGTATTGATGTTTGGCACCAGTTTTTTGTGTAGTGAATTGGCCCAGTGGATGAATGCTATCTCCGTGCGTGAAAGGTTCCCAGTTCAAAACTGAAGTAAGTATCACAAATAATTTTTAAATTAAAATAAATAAATAATAAATCTCCATATGTACTTTCAGATGAATGCTTACGAGTTGAGCGATAGGCAGCGCAAGATACGGATCTTAGACGTATAGATTCATGACTTATGCCGGATTTACTCGATTGGAAAACTGCCAGTATAATGACAAAAGCAACAACAAAAGAATGGACAAATTCATTCGTTGTCATTATAGTGGCAGCGTTCAAATCGTGTAAGTCCGGCATTAGATGAAGGGTTGATATAACATTGAACCTGTTAAATTAACTAAAGGTTTCCAGGTTAAAGTAACCAGATTTTCATGTTAAATTTACAGGGCATTGAATATTGTGTCATGTTAAATTAACTATATTTGCAGGTTAAATTTACAGGATTACAGTGTTAAATTCACAAATCAGGTATGTGGTTAAACAGTTAACCTGATCTACCGAGTTGAAAAATAACAACCTGAAAATCAGGTATGATTGACCAGAAATTCGTTGATAGTACCTGCTTTTTTCTTTGAGTGTAAGCAGTAGTTTCAAGTACTTGAGCAGTTATTTCAAGTACCTACTTGACCAGTGCTTTAAGTATTTGGCCAGTGCTTTAAGTATTAGGCCAGTGCTTTCAGGTACTTTGAAGTACTTTCAAGTATTTTTTAGTTTATTGAGTAATGTTTGCTTCAACGTTTTTTGATGAGAAGACCAGAAACTGGAAGTCCAATTATTGTTACCGTAACATAACCTATTCGAAATTTTAAAACCATTGAGTCAGCATGCGTAGTGAAGCTTATCTATTTTCTGATTCAAAATTTTTTTTTTGGTGACCGATCAAAGAACTCAAGCACTGGCAAAGTACTTGAAAGTGCTGGTGAAGTACTTGAAAGTAATGGACAACTACTTAAAAGTGCTGGTCAAGTACTTGGAAGTACTGATCAAGTACTAAGACGCAATACTTAATAATTGCGACAAAATTCTAGTACTTGGCTTTTTTTACGCACCATTTTGCGGTAAAATTTACCACAGCAAGTTCTAATCACCTATTCTCTATTCCTTTTTCCATTTTAAGACTTTTTTCCCGTTGTGGCTAAAAAATGGTTACCATCAGCCAGAGTCTTGCTCTAAGAGTATTTTGGAAAAGCAACAAACATTGGTCTTCGAATTGAGGTTGTGTGACGGGTAGTCCACACGATCCGCAATATGTGTAACGGGCTGTCTACAAAATTACATAATGGAGTGAGACAGATAGTCCACACGTACTATTTGTCATCCCTTTTGTGACGGGCGGTCCACAAAATTACATGAATGTGTGGGACAGGTTTGACAATTGGTCCACAAGCCTAACGAGTGTGTGACAGGTTGTCCACCTGTGTGACGAATCCAACCGATGTTCAACGACATGTGTGACAACTTGTTTCCACCAACCTAAATTTAGTATAACCCACCCTAAAGTGTCTTAAACACAAAAAAAATCACTTTGCGACGTGTTTCCCTATCTCCCTGAAGTTCTGCGCGAAGGTCAACGGTCAAGAGTAATTTAATTTTTGCGTAAGTCGTCCGATCCTATCTCGTCATCTTAGTTGGGGAATGACAGTGATCCCATCTGGTAAAAATGTGTTCCTCTAACTTCATAGCCAGGGCTGGGGACTTTTTCGTGATGCAAAATAATTTTTCGCTTCTTTTTTTAGACCATTTGAAACTGAGACACTGTTGGTGTTCATATCACCAACATGAAAGAGATCATATCGCCGTCGTTCAGTGAAAACTCCCTAAGTCCATTTTTATTTATTTTGAGACATCGATCGGTATCTTTTATATTGTAAGGGTCTGGTCCTCCAGGTTGGGGGTCGCACATAGGAGCATTTGCATGAAAAAACTGGTCAAAATTATTTTTTTGTCTTAGTGACCTAATTTTCATCTGAAACTTAAATTTATACCGTTTTAAAGTATTTCCACTCTTTAAAACAGAAATAAATAACTGTGGGTTTTTTTTTAATTTTGTCTACCCATGGGCTTATGGATATGTGTGAAACTTCTATTACATTTTTGACCAAAAAAGGTAATAAAACAAATCAATTTTTTTTTAATCGAAGGTTTGGTTTGCCATATTGCATACAAAAAACTTTCGAATAATTTCGAATAATAAAAACAAAAATTGTTCAATAATAATACCTTTGGAAAAAACGGCAATTTTAAATAATTTTTTTCTCAAAAAGGAGGAAATATGAGGAAAATGTGTTGGATTGTACAAAACACTGAGATCTAATAGTTTGCTTTAAAAAAAAATTTACAACCCGACAGCACCCGGCAGTACAACAAAAACACTTAACTGTAAAAAAAAATACATAAACTTCTTGACTTTTTGATGAATCAATGTTTGCCCAAGAACATAGATATTAGTCGATGAAATCAAATAAATTAAACGTTGAAATTAAGTATACACCATTGTCTCTAACATTCATTAATAAAATTTTTTTCAACTCACTTCAAAAAACATAAAACACCAACTTCAAATTGGTGAAAATAGAGCGCATTGCAAATGCAGGCGTGCCTACTAAATTGGTCTAGATTCTGACTAGCTGTCTGAAGAGGTGGTGTGGAGGGGGTCAACTTTGAGACTGGTTTATGATAATACGGTTAATCAGCTACGAGCAAAACCAATTTGGGGGGCTTTCAAAATAGTTTTATTTTTTCAATTTTGTCCGGTTTTTGAGGTAAAATGCTCCTTAGTGGGTCGTGTGACTTCCCGGCCACGTAAGGCGACTTTAGTTGCGAAGCAACAACAAGCCTCGAATGCAGACGGATATACTGTTGACGAACCTAGCAAACGAAATAAGGACAACGAACTTCGGATCTGCACGTGAAATGTTCTGTCTCTCTATAGACCACGTGCAGCCGAACGTTTAGCAACGGTCCAAGACTGCTTCAAGGCAGACATCATCGTCATCCAAGAAGTGCGATGGGATGGGCCGGGCAAAAGAAAACGGAAACACCGAGACAGCTACTACGCTGAATCTTACAGACAACAAAGGCAGCGTCATTTTGGAGGTGGATTCGTCGTTAGAGGCAGACTTGAACAAGAAGTTTTGAGCTACAAATATGTAAACGAGTGCCTCAAGACAACTCGCATCAAGACTCAATTCGCCAACATAAGCCTGACATGCGCGCATGCCCCCACAGAGATGAAAGATGACTACAACAAGGACGAGTTCTACGAGCTCCTTGACAAGACATGAGCAATGCCTTAGCTATGACATTAGAATTGCTTTTGGTGATTTGAATTCCAAACTAGGAAGAGAAGACGTCTTTGGTGGCACAATCCGAAGGTATAGCCTGCGCAACACCACTTTGAATAACGGACTCAGGTTAATCGACTTTGCGGTTCCCGCATCTCGATATACACAAGGGGACGTGGCGAATTCATGGTCAATCAAACGCCAACTATATTGACCACATTGCGATCGACGAAAGGCACTCCTCCAGTATCAAGGATGGCCGAACGTTCCGAGGAGTTAACGTTATCTCGGATTACTACCTCGTTTTAGCCAAAGTAATGCTACGGATATCCAGACCAAATCCAAAACAGGGACATTTTGTGAGGAAATTCGATGTCGGACGGTCCTTTTACGATCGAGACTCTCACGCCCTCTTGAATAGTCTTATGCCCACAACTGCAAGTATCGAGAACCAGTGGAAGCCAGGACGCCATCAGAGGTGTCGTCTATGACTTGCTGCGACTCACATGACCACCCTGGTTCGATGAAGAATGCCAGCAAGTACATGCAGCCAAATAACATACATACAAAGCGGCGCTGCATACAAGGACCAGGGCTGCTCGCGAGCTATATGAGCACAAGAGGAGAGAGGAACACCGGCTTCTCAGAAAGAAAGACAAAGAGCATGAGAAGCGCGCGATCTTGAAAATAGAGTGACGCCATTGCAGGAATGAAGCTTGCAAGTTTTACCAAGAAGTGAAAAGAACCTCCCAGGGTTACAAGGCCCGAACCGAAGCCTGCAAGGATGATCAGAGGAACAGCGTGGTAGAATCGCAGTCGGCGCTGAGGATATGGAAAAATCATTTCTGCGAATTGTATAGCGGCGATGACAAACCGAATTCCGCTACCATGCAGATAGCACCATTCAACCTGAACGACGACCTGGCCAACAGTTCCGTCCACCCGATCTCGACGAAGTTAAGATAACTATTTCTAAAGATTGAGGCATCAATCTTCTTAACATCGTGCAATAGATTTTGAATGGCCTGAAACCATTCGTCAACAATTTAATAGGTCAATATCAGTGGAAAGTCCACCAATGACCAAATAATCGCACTGCGGCAGATCTTGGAAAAAAAACCAGGAGTTTCAAATCATCAATTTTAAGACCACGTATCACAGCATCTATAGGGACGAGCTATATAGAGCAATGTCTAGTTTTGTCATCCCTCCCAAACTCGGCCGTTTGTTCGGGATACCGATGGAGAATGCACGCTGGTTCATCAAGGTCTGCAAAGACGTCAACGAAACTTTTGATGTAAAAAAAAAAATATTTAGACAAAGCGACGCGCTGTTATGCGACTTCTTCAACATCTTTCATGAAAGATTAGTGCAAAACTCTCACGTCAACAATAGAATCCCAATGTTTCAAAAATGTCCTTTCAATTACTCGCTTACGCTGACCGACATTGACGTGATGTCAGTGATGCCTTCGTGAGTATTGAGGAGCAAGCCAAGAACATGCGTTTAACGGAGAATAAAAGCAAGACTAAATGTTTGCTGTCAACAACAAAGGACAGCCAACATCGACGTCTCGGACAGAACGTAACTATAGACAGCTACAATTTTGAGATGGTCAGAGACTTCGTCTACATAGGATCCGCTACAAACTCAGCGTACGATGACAGTTCTGAGATCAAAGTAAGGATGTCTCTTGCTAACCGCTGTTTCTTTGGGCTAAGAAGGCAATTGAGAAGCAAAGCCTTCTCTTGGGCAACGTAAGTCTCCTCGTATAAGACGCTTATCATCCCGGACCTGATGTATGGTGCAGAGGCATGTAGGCTTTTAACGGTGGATGAGAACGCTTTAGGCTGTTTTGAGAGGAAAATTCTCCGGGTGATTTTTGTCCCTTCATAGATGGGAAATGGAGAAGAAGATACAACAACGAACTCTTCGGGCTGAACAGCGACATCAACCTAGAAGTGAAAAGCCAACCACTGAGATGGTTCGGTCACTTATAGAGCGAATGGACATCAATGCTCCGACCCGGAGAGTCTATCCAACTCCGTGGGACAGGTGGCAGAGGACCTCCCCGAGCTTGACGTGCGAAACTGGAGACAGCTAGCTAGAAAATTTCAAAAATAATCGCCAACCTATTACATACATATCTCATGTTTAACTGACTATGGAAAAATTGACAATTTGTCAACTATTTTAAGAAAACTTAGTCTCAATATTTTTTGTAGCAATGCAAATGAATATAACATGCGAAAGAGATAAGTCTAGAAAGAAAGTGGTGAAAAACTGAATGCTGAACTGACAAAATTAATTCTTAAGCTGTACAGTTTCTAACGGAACTCATTCCTTCTGTAATACGTACATACGTACATACATACTAAAATTTATATTTCAAACAAAAAATTCTTTCCAAAAATTGTTTCAGAACCTTCATTCCCCTGTGTTTTCATAGCCCATTTAAGTGTGTCAAATTACCTTCAAGTTATTTGAAACAATTATTAGTATTATTATTACTTATAAACCAACACTTAAATCCAAACTAGAAACCCATTCCCAAAAAAAAAAAAAAAAACCTCCCTCCACATCCTAATTGATATTCCAATTTAATGAATTCCTATTTTCCTCCAATTTTCGACAAACTAACTACATATATTCCAACAACCATCACACACAACTGCACTAACATACGACAACATGCAACCGCAATTTCACAGTTGAAATCACTTTTCTTCTGCACTCTTTCCCTCAATGCGCCAACGTCAGTGTAATATGTAATAATATAGAGAAAAAAAAAGAATACAAATAGAAAACTCTAATTTCCATCATTTTCATTTGAAACTTTTTTACCTCCCCCACAAACTCTTTATCGCAACTTCTAACACATAGTCATAGTTGAAATCCTTGCTCATCTGCATTTTCCGACTTCAAATTCAACGCTGACGGCGACTAGTATATCCATATAGATACTGTAGACAATTACCAACCAATATACAGTGAAATTAAGCGAAACTTTTGCAATCAGAGCCATGACCTTCCTTCACTTGTTCGTCGCTCTTTGCACTGACCAAAGTCAAGAGAAGAACAATGCCCCTATGCTCGGCCCAACCCCTCCCAGTCCATCGAGTTCTGGTAGAAGTTTATTCCTCAGCCTTTAGACTTGAGTAATAGCGGGTTGTTCATCATTTTCTTTCTTCGTGGCCGAAAATTAACAAAAAAAAAGGCTGCCGCTTTAAAACCACACATTCCCTCGTCACAGGGCGGGAGGTTTATATAAAATTGTAATAAAAATAAAGTAATAGTAAAAATGCAATTACTGCACTAAGCCCGTTGTCTTCTTTTCCTTTTTTTGAATGTGGAGATCTCCTATTTCGAGGGATGAAAAACTACAATCAACTCTTTTTCAAATTAAGGGTGGCTAGGTAGCTTCGGTGGCAATTAGTTTCTTCTTTCATACTTCCCTGTACACACGTAGAGAAAATGTCCGTCCGACATAATTAAATTAAATTTTTCTCCTCGAAAAAATGGTACTAAAAGTGACAAGGAAGGAAAGCAGTGGCAGTTGCATTCGAAAGAGACATTGATATGGTGCCAGAAAAGGGTTTTTTTAATTTCTTGTTGGTGGTCTTGGTTTTTTAAGACGGTTTTTCCATCCTAACTTTCGTTTCTCAAATGTTAAGATTATTTTTTTTGTCTATGACGGAACTGAAACTGCCACAAACGTCATCCTACTAAGTCCCGTTCCGACATATTTTTTGACAGGTTCAGGGGTTCTCCGAGTATATATGATGTGTCTTCCGTTTGCATTGCAATTCTTGTCAGAATTTCAAATAAAAATTACATAAAAAAACATATGTATGAAAAGCGCACCCTTATGCTTCTTTTGTCTGTGATTCTTGTGCCTTAAACCTCATCCCTTTTAACAAAGTTTAAAAGACTCAAGAGCTAACAAAACAAACAAGAGTTGTGGTAGGTGCTGTTGTGGTAGTAAAGAAACAGGAACCACCAACTAAACCAATGACTTTCCCCACATAGTAGTACACCCTTGCTACAATTTTGTTTTGTTTTTGTTTTTGTGTCGCGACGGCTGAGTCATTTCTGAGACGAAGGAAAGCCAGCAAGTCGGTGTTTTATTATATTACTTGCACCACCACTTGGGTTGTTGTTTCTTATATCGTCTCGTTAATGATTGCAAATTGAGAACCGGGGACTTGCTGTATATGCACTGTAAACAGTGTGCAGTACAGTGCATGCAACAGTCAACCAATTAAGACAAATGACAAAGTATCGCGCAACGTTGGTTTGGTGTGTTGGAACGAATGAATTGATAGCGAGTGCGCAGGCAATATAATAAAAGTGATTGGGAATTTTATTACATAGAAAATAGAATTTCGTGTAAGCTATGATGATTAATAGAATTTTAGAACATGCTGCTTTCTACCAGCACAAAGAAAATAAAAAAAAATAATTTTCTTAAATTTTAAGACGAATAAAATGTTTATTATTAAACATTAAATAAAAAAAAAAAAAAAAAAAAAAATTATTGGTCTTGTTGTTCAAGACTATTAAAAAGCAAAAAATTGATGAGGTAAAGCACCAATTGGTTAGGTAATTAATCGCTAGAAGTTACCTACTGAGTGACCACAAAAGCTGTAAAAAACCCAGTACTTTGAAAATGCAGTCAGTAAAGTCGCAGTTAATTTACTTAACAATTGAGCAGGTTAGAAGTGTGACTGATTTTAACTGCGAAATAAGCAGTCAGTAGTAGTGTCGGACTAGACGCAGTTTAAAAAAAACAGCCAATTGACTTAAAGCTAATACCGAAGTATCTTTTGACTGTTTTTAGTCTTTAAGTCGATTGAAAGTCAGATGCTTCCGAAAATGTCAAATCAAAGTTAGGTAATTTGATTGTTTTAAATGATTATCATTTTAAGATGCAGATATTGGAATCGTCTTACTTCCATACAATCTGTTTGACCAACAACACTCGCTCTGGGCTTTTAAATATTTCTGTAGTTCTGTAGTTGACGAATTTTTCTTCTGCAAAGCAGATGATATTTTCGAGCATATGTGATTTAAGCAAACTGCTTTTTCGGACACAATGCTATAATGCAGTAGAATTTGTTTTTGCGTTTTCGAATAGAAGACTTTTGGAGTTTGCGTAGTGCATTTTTGACGCAGATTTTTTTTATGCGATGGAGATCTTCAAAATACACTCGGTAAGAATAGGTACCGAGGAGTGTGTGCACTAAAACCACCGGTGAGTCAGGACCAATCTATGAAAGATCGAAAAATGATTTTTCTTTCTTAGTTTATAAATCATATTGGGGGAAGTTTAAAGTTATAACACTTTCCCATAACTTTTGGACCATCAGCTCGAACATTTAAGATGGTCTCCCGGAGTTGGTATGACCTTGCAGTCGCTGATTGTGTGATACAGCGTGTTTTTTAACCACTTCTGTAACCATTTCAATTTGAAGGTCACGATGTAGATCGCTATTTCTAATATACCAAGGGGCATTTATTATTCCACGAATGACCATGCTTTGGAATTTTTGGATGGGTTCAGCATTGGTTTTCTTTGTGCAGCCCCATAGTTGGATACCATATGTCCAAACGGGTTTCAGTACTTGCTTATATAGCATTAGTTTGTTCTTGATAGATAGATAGGTCAGATAGTCCGGGAGCCCACCGTAAAATTACCTAGGTAGCTCATCGCGGCTACGCAAAAATTTGATGCCAACCGAAAGCTTTAGTCAAAACATTTACAATACTGCTGGTCGGACAAGCTTTATCTGGTCGCAATGGTTAGAAAATGTACTTTTCAGGTTGCATTTTCCGCTAAATGTACCTAGAATACAAGCAACTTATATAAATGGGGTACCAAATAAAAGCTATGACTGTCCTCTACACGATACCAATGGTCAGACAGACCTTTTTTGGCTGTTGCCACGAGTCTTCGTATTGATGTGCTCTTTCCATGTAAGCTTTGTATCCAAATTCATTCCAAGGTATTTGGCGGTATTGGAGTAAGGTACTGCTGTACTGTTTATAAGAATTGGAACATTGTAGACAAAGTTTATATGCGTCGATTTTGTTTTGTTTAATTTGATACGCCATTTTTGCGTCCAAACACTAACTCTATCGACCGCATTTTGCAGTTTTTTTTTTGTAGAATCCGTAAAGGATTTATCTGGCACCAATATTGCAGTATCATCAGCAAAGGTGCGGCCATGCTAGCGTTGATGTCCATTGGAATTTCCCTTGCATATGACAGATAAAGGGTTGGTCCTAGAACACTTCCTTGTGGTACACCGGCTTCAATTTTCGTTAGTTCCGAGTAATTTTGGTCGTACGGTACTCTAACGCAGATGACGTTTCGAAAACGGAGAAAACGCATCTGGGCGAGAAGCGTTTCGCTGTGCATTCACCTGCCACAGTCATCAGCAATCGCAGCTGTTGATACCACTAAAGACTTCCAACCCCCCCCCCCCCCACCCGCAGTCTCCTGGATTAAAGTCAAGCAACATGTCTGCTGGCTTTAAAACTGCAAAGCAGGCTCTCCGAAGCAGCGAAGGTAACTTAGTCATCGAAGCACAGGGAATTATAAATAGTAGATGTATTCAAGCTGCATTTCCACCTGCTGCTGAATGGGCATCAGAAAGAGCGAGAAACAGGACGAGAAGCGAACCCAACTGCAGTTAATGAAGACCCAGTACCACCACCCAGTATAGAAGAGGTAGACTTAGCTATAAAAAAGCTCAAGAACAACAAGGCCACCGGATCAGACGGTTTCCTAGCGGAGCTATTCAAGCACGGTGGTGATGTGTTGAAAGTGTGCATGCATCAACTGATCAAACAAGTTTGAGTGGAAGGAATAATGTCTGGTGACAGGTCTATCAGCTACAAAAAAAGGCGATCTTATGTCGTGCAAGAACTATCGAGACATATCCCTGAAAAATGTCGCATAAGAGATTCTCTCCACAGTGATGTGTGAGCGTCTTAAGCCGTTCTACAGCAATATGATCGGCAAGTACCAGTGTGTCTTCCATCCAGGCAGATCAATCATAGATCAAATATTCACTCTTAGGCAAATCCTGGAAAAATCTATCGAATTTCAAATCAAGACTCGCACCATCTATTCATCGACTTTAAAGTCGCGTATTAAAGCATTCATTGCCAGGAGCTCTATATGGAGATGGCTGAACTAGGGATCTCGGGAAATCTGATGCAGGTGTGTCGCGTGACATTGGAAAATACGCGATGTAATGTACAACTAGGGAAAAGCTCATCCGAACAATAATTCCAAACATACACATGGTTTCGGCAAGGAGATGTGCTATCTTGTGATTTCTTCAATTTCGTTCTGGAGCAAATATGTGTGCTGGGTAGGCGTTTACATTGATGGCACTGTATTTACAACATATCTGAAAAACTTCTAGGGTATGTCGATGATGATATCGACATCATCGGCCACTCCCAACAGGCCGTTATAGAGACTGACACGGCAATTGAAGAACAGGCGAAGCGTGTTGGTTTTCAAATAAAAGCGGACAAGACCAACAACATGCTATCAACAAACAATGAAAGAACTGTCGACCGACTACGACAAAACGTCACTGTTGATAGCAAAAACTAAAAGAGTTTATCACTCGGAGTAAACATTAATCCCTCGAACCCTATCTTATGGGAGATCTGACGGAGAATTATCCTACCAAACCGGTGTTTTTTCCGTTTGGCGCAACAGATGGGTTCAAAACTCCTTACACGTAAGACTAAGCTCTATAAAGCTCCATCGAGTTACCATCAGGCGCTACCTTGATGTTGAGAAGCATTCGACAGTATATGGATTGAAGTCCTTATCAGCTAACACCATACACTAAGCTTTCCTTCAACACTAATAAAAATTATGTTCTGTTTTTGTTCTTCCATGAACTTTCTCATGCAACTTGAGAATTGCAAATCGACAGTGAAGAGTATCAGAGCTGGAGTTGCCCAAGGCTCGAAACTTGGACCACCTCTCTACAACATCATGATTTCTGATCAACCAATTTTAAGCAAATGCGAGAACTTGCTGATGACAAGCCCTACTATTTGGCGGAATTTTTCAAGGAGGGATTTTTTACCATTTTTGCATAAATATTTGTGACGATGACGAGCGGGACAGCTACGACAACGGCCACGACAATGATTCGTGGTCTCGCCGTCATTTCTATGAAGTCTCACGGTGGTCCTCCACACATTGTTAGAAGATATCACCTCATAAGTCGTTCACACAAGGGTGCAGACGCGGTCGCTTAGCTGGAACCTGCAGAAGCATCAATCTAGCATTCCCAGACAGGACCAGATTAGTCTGCCAACCACAGCGCCAAGTACCTAGACATCAACTTTAACGAGCTTCTGAGAATCATCCTATATTTACGAACTTTCCTCAAAAGGGACTACTTTGCTTTCAAAGACATTTAACCACTGATGAAAAAGAAAACTAGGCCTAGGCAATTTGTTTAACCTGCAGCTGCTCGAAGAAAAATTCTAACGGAGCCAATCTTCACTAGAAATAGATAAAACCCTGCCTTAAAATCCTTTGTGGCATTATCTACTTGACATATTGTTCCCATCCATATCATTCGATTAGGGACACAAGAAATTGTTGATTGGTAGAGGTCTCCGTTGACTGAATTGACGTAATTAACTGCATCGGGTTCTCCTAAACACTACCATAGGCAGTGGCAATATTTTCTTCAGTTCCTCCATTTCTAAGACGGACGGGTGTTGGCAGAGTTTTCACAGAATCGAAACGTTGAATAGTCGACTGACGGTCAAGTAATCCGTCAAATGGGTGCGCATCGTTGCGACAAGAGAAAGAACAACCATTTCGAAAATAAAGTTTTATCATAAGCTCATGTTGCTCGATCGTGTAACTTGCTATTGTGATTTGGCGGCATGGCAGTGCCTGAATAATACAACAACGAGGGCAAGGCGATTGTTGACTTGTTGGACGTCAACAAAGACCAACACCCTTTAGTGGGTACTTCACAACAAAACCAACTACCTCTAATTGTTCTTGTATCCTGCCAAAACTCAGGAACTACACCTGTTCGACAATACCCAGGGACTTAGACCATGAAGCTGTTCAGCTAAACATCAAACTTCAACAACCCATCTTCCTGACGATAGATACAACTGAGCATATCATCAACTACCTATAGGAGACTGGATGTGGATAGATTCCGAAGAGACTTAGAAGCCACCATAACACTTCCAACCCAAAACAGTTACCTGATGCAGAACACAGAAATTGACGCAGCCATCAACTATCTGGAAACGACTGTTTCTAGGGCACTAGGAAAATAGCCCAAAACGTCAAAAGACAGATACCAGCACCTTCCTGAGTAAATCCAGAATTTCTACACTCATCGACAACAATTAAGAAAACGTCTTCAAAGGATCTACCAGCGCAAAATAAATACAACGAACAACAACTACCAGACAGTATGGAACGAACTTAAGTGGTCAACATTTTGTTGCGAAACTCTATCCAACAACATAACAACTACTAATTCAACAAGAGACTGCAAGCAATCAAACCTGGACGTGACACTTTCAAGAACATCAACAAACTGATTGGGAAAACACCACTGATGCCTGAAACCATTATCACCAACAATGGAGAAATCACAATGAAACAGGACAAATCTGAGGCATTGCTGAATATTGTGAAGGAAACTTCAACCCCAACCCATCCGCAGATCCAGTCTTCCATCCAACTAACCCTAAAAAATAACACGGAGCGAACAATTTTTAGCGACACCAATTCAGCGAGTGACCCAATTGCCAGCCCAAACTTGAGTACCCGAGAAGAAATAGTTGAAATAATCAGCAGCTGCAGGCCAAAAAAGTCAACAGGATCAGATGAAATATCTTACTTCATCTTAAAGAGGATTCCAGAGACAACTGTGTCAACAACAACAACAACTTCGCTTAAAAATGGAAAACCGCGAAGAGCTTGATCTCTAACTACAGGCCAATATCCCTCGTCAGCAACCTCAGCAAGCTCTTGGAAGAACTGGTACTAAGAAAACTTAAGAAGTTTTGCAGCGAGACCAACATAATTCCTGACATGCAGTTATGGCTTTAGGGAGAAGCACTCAACACTACACCAGTTTCTGAAGTTCCAACACGACACGGCTATAGCCCTCAACAGTCATCGTGTCACGGTCGGATGCTTTCTGGATATCGAGAAAGTATTCGATAGCGCCTGGATAGATGCTTTTATACACAAAACACATCTGCTACATATACCCCCAGCACTTATAAAAATTCTTTTTTCTATTCTTGCTTCCAGGAACTTCTTTGTGTAATTGGTAAACTGCTCATCAACTGTAAAGAACATCAAAGCCAGAGCCACACAAGGTTCGAAACTTGGCCCCTTCGTCTGCGGCCTGATGACATCAGACCAACCCGTCTCAAGCGGCTGTGAAAACCTGCTGTCTGTTGAAGACTCGCTTATGTATGCAACATCAATATCACCACAAGTCGCAGTCCCTATAGTAGAGGGCATCAATATCAACTCAGCAAAATCGGAGCTTGTCTGCTTCTGGAGACCCCATAATGGCAGAAGTCACTCAGCAGCCACTTGGAACGTCAAAAACCTTCAACTTCAACGATTTTCAAAGGTTCAACTAGCACTCAAGAAGTGAACTGGGCATTCCACCGACTATACCCTTTAATGAGGAGAAGAGCAGGACTAAGCCAACAGACGAAGATACTTCATCAACTACTGTTTCGGAGTCTGGTTCAAGATTACAAAATCAACGATGAAGGAACTCCGCAAATCTTTGCGAGGAAGATGCTACGAATCTGCAACGGACTCCACTTCTACCGGCAGCGAAAAAAACATTACAGGAACGATGATCTCTACAAAGAAGAAAGGTTAATACCGCTGGACAAATACCTACTATAGATTCGGCAAAGAAGCTAGTGCAGAACACCGTCAATCACCCTAATCGGCTAATGGTCACCGAGCAACGACATCCCAAGTCGAGGTACCTCAGTTTGATGGAAGCCCTGGATGTCAATATTTTCACGGACAACGACGAAGCAGCCGTTTTCTTCTACCCTGACACAGGGTCCGCCCAACAGGAACGGAACACCCCGAGAACATCAACAGAGAACAGACGCCACGAAATCAACATGGCCGCCACAAACTGTCAGCAACTCTACCCGCAACCCGTCTCTATTGGAAAGCTCTTTACTTCATCTCTTGATATTTATGTTATTCAGAGCCAGCTTACTGCGGTTAAGCATAGAATAAACTCAGCACTGCACAACTAGATTTTATTATATTTTAAATTCAAAATTAAGAAACTGTATCCACTACAAGCTTTACAACTTTTGGAGGTTGGGCCCATTCACACATTTTCTAGTCAAAATAGCCATGACATTTCATAAAATGGCTACCGTTTAAACAACACTTATATCTACCGGTGCGTGTGAAAGCACTCATACTTTTTATGTATAAGCTGGGTGTAACCCTACAAAAAACAAAAATAACTGCAAAATTTAACACGGAATTCAATTACAAGCTTAAAAATTTACAGATTTCACTCCTTGAGTAACGATGGGGACATTGAAAATGACTTGCTTATGCTAGATAAATCCTTAATCTTTATTATTTATAATTATAATCTTTCTTATACTTTGAATTTTATCTTTACCATTTTATACCTACATATACATAACAATTTAGATAATTCATCTGTTTTATGAAGACCAATCCAAGCATTATATTGAACTAACAAAATTAAGAATTTGTTAAACAAACTTTATTAGAACTTGGACACGCACTTCCATCTTTACTTGCACTTAGTTACACCAAATTAATTTTTTTTCTTCAGCTTCAGAAATTATTAAGGAAGAATAGTTTTTAAGACGTTAATCCAACAACAATTTCTTCATCGGAACTCTTAATTGCTTAATACAAACCTTCATTTTATTTTCCCTCCGTTTTATCTTCAGCCAAATTTTGATTTTTCCCTAAGTGCAAAATGATGTTAGCATATGTATCACTATTTTTTTTGTTTGCTATTTCCTCCTGTATTCGTTTTTCCTTTTCCAAAATCACGTTTTTTGTAACACTAACTAAAATTAGATTTTCCAAAAAACAAATATTCTAAAGGTAGTTGTTACCTCTCCACAAAATTTTATTTCCCTTATTCCCACTGTAGTTTTTGTATTTTGTTTCATTTTCAAAAATACAAAAGAAATGTTTTCTTTTTGTCATTTTATTGACCCACTTATATTTTTTTCCTGCTTGTTATCTAATCTAATATTTTTCATATACGCCGTAAGGGACCTCACTTTTTTCTTTTTGATTTAGCACCAAACACCAAACAAAACTTCAATGTTTTCTACCCCTATGCTTGTTTATTTCGGTCTATACTTGTATATATTTTTCTTAACTCGTGTAACTTTTGTGGTAGGCAACGCTTACTTATATTTGATTTTCCCTCAAATATATGTCTAAAAATGAATTTTTAATGCTGGTGTTTGTTACGTGTCCGAAAAATTCTAATTTTGCTATTCTCTTTGTAGTTTTTTTTTTAAATTTTGGGGCTTATTAAGAGTCTTCTTGAAATAATTCAAAAAAAATCAAGATAACCAAAGTCGATCAAAGATTCTTGATGAACTTGAAATTTCTATCAAATAGGAAAATATTTACTAGTCAAAATTAGCAATAACAATAATTAGACTTAATCTAACCAGTCTATTTTGAAGAGATTCTCGCAATAAGGTCCTTTATTTCATTTTCAAAAAGAGGCTTGATGGTGCCATGAAAGCTAGAGGGAGGCCCAATGTTATTTTTTGTGTATTCAACAGTTTTTTGTAGTTTTTGTATTTTTTTTTTTTTGGTAAAAAAAAAACCGTTTTTTGAACATATTCGAGACTTAAAACAATTCAACATTTTTTGGTAAGGTTTTTTATAGTTTTTTTGGCTTAAAAAAACTGGTTATTGAATATTTTTACAAGTTCTTGTTTATAGAAAAAAATTACCCCAAGGCCAATATCATTGTTTGTTCTCAAGATATTTGAGACGAACAAAAATTTTTCACAATTTTGCTAAGTTTCTTGTGGTTTTTCGATTAAAAGAAACTATCTGTTGAATTGAATATTTTTAAAAAATTTATCAATTATTTATTATAAACTTATTTAAAGAATACCTAAAGCTGCCTCACAGCCAATATCATTATTTGTTCTCAAAATATTTGAGACAAAAAA
The DNA here is from genome assembly GCA_963921185.1 of Dasysyrphus tricinctus. Lineage (NCBI taxonomy): Eukaryota > Metazoa > Arthropoda > Insecta > Diptera > Syrphidae > Dasysyrphus > Dasysyrphus tricinctus. The sequence goes on along the minus strand of OY992532.1, from coordinate 190,202,722 downwards.
AAATTTTCTACAATTTTTAGTGAAGTATCTTGTAGTTTTTTTTCACCTAAAAAAAACTACTTGTTGAATTTTTTACAAATTCTATCAATTTTAAACTACTTGGTGTGTAGATTTAAATTAACCCGATACCAATATCATTGTCTGTTCTCAAGATATTTGAGGCAAAAACAATTTTTTTACAATTAGTGTGTAGAACTGCTTGCTGTTTTTAGCTCTTAAAAAAACTATTAATTCAATATTTTTAAAAACTTTCAATTTGTATCTATAAAATTATATATAAAATTAAACTACCTCGAAGCCAATATCATTGTTTGCTGTCAAGATAGTTAAGCCAATCATAGCTAAACAAAACAAAAAAGTAAAATAATAAACAAAACAAAAAACCCCCAACAAATATCGCAACGAACCTACCCGAAACTAAACATCACACATGCATCCTATCCTACTAACCTTACACGCACATCGTAGTCTATGGTACGACTAAAAACAAATTATTTACCGGCAAGTAACATAGAACCTTCACACCTCAAGGCATCTTTGCAACTGAAGAGTGAAGACTGAACTGAACACTGCACTGAATACTGAAATGAATAGTCTTTCATAATAAACTAATAAACAGAGCCAGAGATAGAAAGAAATCTTAAATGAACTATGGCACTTTATTTTTGTGCTCTGTTTATTTGGGCTGATTGTCCGCACAAAGACTTGCAAATCGACGACGATGAATTATAGGAATATTGATTAAAGATTTAGTACCACTTTTTAATTGAATTGTATTTTCAATTTGTGAAGCTTATATAGAACGTACAGCTACGTTTGATATATCAAAATAATTGTCAATTATTGAAGCTGCTAATAAAACAAAAACGAATTGTATAGGTGCATAGATTAAAGAGTTATAAGGAGATATGTAAATGAACAGATATATGTTATTATCTCGGCTAAGGTATGATTAAAAAAATCAAATTTTACATACTATATGTGAATCTATATAATCTATCTCCGGTATGAATTTGAGATTTTTAAATACAACCGTTAAAAAGATAAAAAATAATAACTGCAAAAAATCGATCAACAAAAATTGGTATATTTAAAAAAATTAATTAAATATAAAAAATACTATCAACATTTCCTGAAACAAAAACAATTTGTTATTTATTATCTTTCTTAAACTATAAAATTTATTACAATCAGCCTTAACCCTGATGTGTAGCATTTGTGAACCATTTATTTTTGAATTTTTAAATCACCATTAATATATCTCACTTTATATTTCTTTTGCAATTTCAAGATATACATATGTATGTACGAAATTAATATATTAAACTTAACCATCGATTAACAAAAAAATATTACTGTGGCACTTCTCATTATTGTTTTTTTTTTGTTCGACCATTTCACATAAAAACCATATTTTAAATTCCTTACAATTCGAATTAAAAAAAAAACCCGTCATATTGCATCTCTACATTATTTACCTATCATAAACATTTATCAAAAAATTTCCTACGCTTAGATTTAGTTTAAGAAGCGCTATGCACTGCTGCATGAACTGGCTCTTGCATTTTATAATTATAGTAATATGTACCTAACCTACATATGTATAGTTAAAACTCATTTCATTTAAGCAACACCAACCAAAAATTCAATCGTACCCTCCTTACCGCTTGCATTCATCTTCTATACAAATCTGTTCACTCCAAAATGAATGGTAACACCACCAAATTTTCTGTCGTACCCCCCATATACGCTAGCGTTCATCTCATATTACATTTGTTCAATTTATTCATTTTAGTAACACCACCAAAAATTCGATCTTATCCCCCATATACGCCAGCGTTCATCTCATATACACATTTTTTCACTTTATTCATTTTAGTAACACCATAATTTATCCAAAACGACCCTATAAACATTTTCAATGTTAAAAGACACCGAAGTCAAAAAACCAATTATACAGCATTTTAAGGATTAATACATTTTTGTACGGACGTCATATCAAAGAATAAACAAAATATAACACAAATAAAAGGACACCAACACGAGACATCGATTAAAATGTGTCCGTTGCGTGACAAAATGACATCTCTGCACACAGGTCATTTTCCCATTTAAGGGTGTAATAATTAAGAGTGCCATTGCAGACTTTTAAATAAACAAAGAAAAATACAAAAAATCTCTAAAATTTATAAAAGCAAATAAGAAACAAAAAATAAAAATAAAAAAAAGTTTTTAATTTCATCAATGTCATTTGACACATTACCCATTATATACGTTGAAAATTCTTTGTCATTGTTTTCAACTATTTCTTTCCTTCTTTTTTACATTAAGTCTCATGAAAGTGGCTACCATAAGCAACTGCAAATATCAGCTATACACCTACCTCAATATATATAGAAAAGCATTTCTTAATAATTGCATTATTCTTCGTAGAAAGGATATAATATAGCGAACGAACAGATTCTAAGTTCATATCCTCCATTTGCCACTACCACTGGGCTACACCAGCATCATCGCATCATCATCATCAGCAGCTGCAGCATTGTTGTCTCTTTGCTCTGTCGAAGTGGAAGCACTTGCAATCCATTTGGAAATAAAGTTGTTGGCATACATATACACAGGTACACTTAAACGATGTGTGTATGTAATTTCCTAGTGGAATCCTTATGGTAACCCAATTAGAGTCGTTCTCAAGATGAATTTCTGTGATGCTTCATCATGAAGTTTGACGACGAAGAAGACGACAACGACGACGAATATGACAACGAAAACAACGTCGTCGAGGACGAGTTTGTTATGCTATCCTTTCTCAACCAACTATACCTACACCCACCAGCCCCCCCTCCAACACTCTTCATAATGTTTATCTATGTCCTTTTGGTATATCCTTTTTACCTGTGAGATGTTAAGTAAGCATCTTTGCGTTTCGGTCACATGTGAACTAAAAAAGTGTCAAACCTCGCCTCTCATACCTGCGTCAGCACTGGAAACCGCGCGCTCGCCGAAGAGCTTCGTTCGACTGCAGGGATATGTTACAATCTACTAACAACAACGAAGGTAGGTAGGTAGGTAGATATGTGTGTCCTTAAAGTGTTGCAATATTTCTTTTCACCTGCCAATGCAGTGTGTGATCCCATTTCTTGTTTTATTTTTTGTTGTTAAATATTTTTTCTGTAACGTAACCTAGAAAAATAAAAGCAAAAAATACAAACTTTTCTCATCAGAACAGAATAAAACAGAGCACAGCAGGCTGGGGTTAAAAAAAAATAGAGAAAATTGAAGCAAGAGATGGATGGGGTTCTCATTCTGCTTGCATTCACCTATGCATAGCCATCAGCTGTAGCTACTGCTGCTGCTGCAGTAGCACATCCTTGAATATTTTTTTTTTTAAGCACAAACTGTATATCAATATTAAATGCGCACATACAGATGCAGGCAGAGATTAAACGTGGACTTGTACATTAATTTACATACCTTGATCTCTGAAGGATATATGAACATTATTTGCTATAGAAATGGAAGCGAGAAAGGAAGAGGCCGAGTTTGAAAATTCCAGTTCTGTATTAGTGGAAAGAAAGAAAGAAATGAAAATGATGAAAAGTTCAACTTTTTTTTCTCCCATTATACATTTTTTTTTTGTAGGTATTAAGCTGCAGCTTTTGTAAGCGATTAAGTTGTGTTTTGTTGTGTTTACTTTGAGTATTTATATCCTTTTGGCCATGGAAATGGCCTTGGTATACATAAATGTGTGTGTATAACAGTGTGAAAGATGGCGCGGTCTTTGAATGTTTAAATCGAAAAAAAACTAAATATTGAGGTTGAAAATGTAAAATAAAAAAGATGAAACATTTTATTGAGGCTTTGTGTGAAGATTCTCAATTGTTATAGGTAAAGTTGGTAAATCTTTGGGACGGATTTTTACGTATGGAATTTTTTTCAAAAACTAACCTTATTCGACATTGAAACGGCAAGAGATACTGGGCTTTCGTCTAATCGACTTTGCTGCAGCTGGTAATACGGTGAAAAGGAGCACTAGGCTACCCAGGCGAAGGATACACCCAGCAACCTGGCGATCTCCAGATTGTCGAATCGGAGGAGATCTCCTGGTAGGGTAAGTGGAAGCCGAGCGGAAGTCGAGCGGAAGCTGAGCGGAAGCCGAGCGGAGGCATAGCGGAAGCACAGCGGACGCTGAGTGGAAGCCGAGCAGAAGCTGAGCGGAAGCCGAGCGGAAGCGGACGCTGAGCGGAAGCCGAGCGGAGGCGGAGCGGACGCTGAGCGGTGGCGGAGCGGAGGCGGAGTCGGAGCGGAGGCGGAGCGGACGCTGAGCGGAAGCCGAGCGGAGGCCGAGCGGAGGCCGAGCGGAAGCCGAGCGGAGGCGGAGCGGACGCTGAACGGATGCGGAGCGGACGCTGAGCGGAAGCCGAGCGGAGGCCGAGCGGAAGCTGAGCGGACGCCGAGCGGAGGCGGAGCGGACGCTGAGCGGAAGGCCGAGCGGAGGCGGAGCGGACGCTGAGCGGAAGCCGAGCGGAGGCCGAGCGGAAGCCGAGCAGAGGCCGAGCGGAGGCGGAGCGGACGCTGAACGGAGGCGAAGCAGAGGCGGAGCGGACGCTGAGCGGAAGCCGAGCAGAGGCCGAGCGGAAGCCGAATAGAGGCCGAGCGGAAGCTGAGCGGAAGCTGAGCGGACGCAGAGCGGAGGCGGAGCAGAGGCGGAGCGGAGGCGGAGCGGACGCTGAGCGGAAGCCGAGCGGACGCTGAGCGAAAGCCGAGCGGAGGCGGATTGGAGGCGGAGCGGAGCCGAGGAGGCGGAGCGGAGGCGGAGCGGACGCTGAGCGGAGGCAGAGCGGAGGCGGAGCGGACGCTGAGCGGAGGCGGAGCGGACGCTGAGCAGAGGCGGAGCGGAGGCGGAGCGGAGGCGGAACGGAGGCGGAGCCGAGCGGACGCTGAGCGGAAGCCGAGCGGAGGCGGAGCGGAGGCGAAGCGGAGCCGAGGAGGCGGAGCGGACGCTGAGCGGAGGCGGAACGGAGGCGGAGCGGACGCTGAGCGGATGCCGAGCGGATGCCGAGTGGAAGCTGAGCGGAGGCGGAGCAGACGCTGAACGGAGGCGGAGCGGAGGCGGAGCGGGGGCGGAGCGGAGGCGGAGCGGAGGCGGAACGGAGGCAGAGCGGACGCTGAGCGGACGCCGAGCGGAGGCGGAGCGGACGCTGAGCGGACGCCGAGCGGAGGCGGAGCGGACGCTGAGCGGAAGCCGAGCGGGGGCCGAGCGGAAGCCGAACGGAAGCCGAGCGGAGGCGGAGCGGACGCTGAACGGAGGCGGAGCGGACGCTGAGCGGAAGCCGAGCGGAGGCCGAGCGGAAGCTGAGCGGACGCCGAGCGGAGGCGGAGCGGAGGCGGAGCGGACGCTGAGCGGAAGCCGAGCGGACGCTGAGCGGAAGCCGAGCGGAGCAGATTGGAGGCGGATTGGAGGCGGAGCGGAGCCGAAAAGGCGGAGCGGAGGCCGAGCCGAGCGGACGCTGAGCGGAAGCCGAGCGGAGGCGGAGCGGAGCCGAGGAGGCGGAGCGGACGCTGAGCGGAGGCGGAACGGAGGCGGAGCGGACGCTGAGCGGAAGCCGAGGGGACGCCGAGCGGAAGCTGAGCGGAGGCGGAGCGGAGGCGGAGCGGACGCTGAGCGGACGCTGAGCGGAGGCGGAGCGGACGCTGAGCGGAGACGGAGCGGAGGCGGAGCGGACGCTGAGCGGAGGCGGAGCGTACGCTGAGCGGAGACGGAGCGGAGGCGGAGCGGACGCTGAGCGGAGGCGGAGCGGAGGCGGAGGCGGAGCGGACGCTGAACGGAGGCGGAGCAGAGGCGGAGCGGAAGCTGAGCAGACGCCGAGCGGAGGCGGAGCAGAGGCGGAGCGGACGCTGAGCGGAGGCGGAGCAGAGGCGGAGCGGAGGCTGGACGGAAGCCGAGCGGAGACGGAGCGGAGGCGGAGCGGAGGCGGAGCGGACGCTGAGCGGAGGCGGAGCGGAAGCGGAGCGGAGGCGGAGCGGAGGCGGAACGGAGGCGGAGCGGAGGCGGAGCGGAGGCGGAGCCGAGCGGACGCTGAACGGGGACGGAGCGGAGGCGGAGCAGACGCTGAGCGGAGGCGGAGGCGGAGCGGACGCTGAGCGGAGGCGGAGCGGAGGCGGAGCGGACGCTGAGCGGAGGCGGAGCGGAGACGGAGCGGAGGCGGAGCGGAGGCTGAGCGGAGGCAGAGCGGAGGCAGAGCGGAGGCGGAGCGGAGGCGGAGCGGACGCTGAGCGGAGGCGGAGCAGAGGCGGAGCGGACGCTGAGCGGAGGCGGAGCGGAGGCGGAGCGGACGCTGAGCGGAGGCGGAGCGGAGGCGGAGCGGACGCTGAGCGGAGGCGGAGCGGACGCTGAGCGGAGGCGGAGCGGAGGCGGAGCGGACGCTGAGCGGAGACGGAGCGGAGGCGGAGCGGACGCTGAGCGGAGACGGAGCGGAGGCGGAGCGGACGCTGAGCGGAGCGGAGGCGGAGCGGAGGCAGAGCGGAGGCGGAGCGGACGCTGAGCGGAGCGGAGGCGGAGCGGAGGCAGAGCGGAGGCGGAACGGAGGCAGAGCGGACGCTGAGCGGAGGCGGAGCGGAAGCCGAGCGGAAGCGGAGCGGAAGCGGAGCGGAAGCGGAGCGGAAGCGGAGCGGAAGCGGAGCGGAATCCGAGCGGAAGCCGAGTGGACGCTGAGCGGAAATTAAAATCTTGGATTTTTAAGTTTTTTTCTAATTCATTGACGTTGCAGTAAGTCTTTGATGGCTATAATATTCTTATGCCAAAAGAACATTAATGACAGCTTTTTTCAATAGTTGGTCATCGAGAAGCCTTATGACCACTTCAGAATGATAATTTTCAGTGTGAAAGAATTAAAATGCTTGGTTTTCACAAGCAGAATGCACCAAAAACACTGAAACATTGGAAGGTCACAAACTCCAGAAGGTTCAAAATCCATTCTCAGTTTTTGCATCTGGCTTATTCAGAATAACTGTTACTGAATAACTGTTAAGAATAACTGTTATTGCAAAATAATAGTTACTGTTAAAACCGTTATTCAAAAATAACTGGTAAGGCCATCACTACTATGTCCCTGCGCCACTAAGTTTCACATCCAAATAGAATTTTTGCACGTCACTAGTTTTCTATAGTCACATCCGTAACACAACTTAAAAGGTTTTTATAGCTTGAGCTCAGTATACATACACTTTTTTTTAAGAATCGAGAGCTTATGGGAATATTGTGTGAATAATTGGTAGAATTCGAAGAAGGTAACAAAAGTGACACATTTTAAACTAGAATAAACTATGTATTTCTGGCTTCACATTTTATTTTGGAAAAAAATAGAGTTTTTCAGAAATTCCCAAACGAAAGACCTCTTCAAAAACTTCGGTTTAAAATTGCAGTACTTTTTTAAGAAGCCCTTAAGGCACTCTAATAAAGCTATCCACGAAAATTCACCTTTCTCGGAATAATTTTCATATTTAGGTAATTATTTTTTTTAAAGATTTAAAAATATTTTAGAATTGTTTCTTAATTTATTTTCCTAAAAAAAAACCTTCTTTGATGTGCACACACCCTTAAAACATTAGCACTAATATTTCTAAAAATCTGACCGCCATTTTACATTCTGGCATGAACCACCTTGCAACCACTTTCGACTTTCAACAAACCAACCTTACGTCATTGTCGCTAACCCGTCGTCATAGTCGCCAAGATGTCTAAAAGAAAAATGCTTCATTATGTGTGTATGTATGTGCTGTGCATGTCAAAGCCATGTACTTGTAACTATCAGACCAAAAAAACCGCCAGCTACAGCCAAAAAATTGTTTCATTCGTTACCGTCTACCCCATCACCCTTATATGTACATATTCTTCTGCTGCCACCTTTCACAATCATCGTGCCAACTAAAAGTGACGGAGGGCAGCTCAGCTGTTCAACGTCTGAAGCTGAATTTGCCGTGGCAAAGCGTTATTATACCATCAAATAATGTGAACGCGAGTATAGGTATACCTACGTCGTCGTCGTCGTTGTGTGTTGCTGTCGCACAGAGCCACCACTTAACCTCAACTATTTCCGTGTAGGCATTAGATTTTTTATTTTTCACAAAAATGGTCTCTTTGTCAGCCGCGCCCACTCGTTTCCACTTTGCCACCGTCATCACCGCCTAGTGCAAAATGATCTCGTTTCGAGTTCAGTTGAAGTTGCAAATTGCACAGTTTAATATAAATTTTCGTTCCTTTTGCATGCCACAACATCATGACAGCCGAATTTACTTTGTGCACACCCTGTACCATTTCTCTTGCCGGCCGGTGCAATTACCACTTGTGAGAAAGAGGATAAATAGACGGGGAGGGGTCGACATAAAGTGACGCACCGAAATATGGGTGAGTGGCTGAAAGTATTTTAGTTGGGTGAGAGCAAATTAATGTGTATGTCGTTTTGTTGGCTTTCGACCAAAAATATGATGGAACCATGGAAAAGCACCACACTAGGAACTCTATCCTCTTCGTGCAGAACATTATGTTTTGACAGGCAAAGGGAGATATTTTTTTTTTTGGAATTTAAGTTGCCTCCGTCATAGATCACTAAAATGTCTTCCTTGTCTCAGTATGTTTGGCAATAAATCAATAATCTCATAACTTATATAGGTACCTATCTATGCATCTTCAAGCCTTGTGCCTCGCATCAGTATTAGACTTTTTAAAAGTCATGTTAGGATACTTTCGACTTTCAATAAATTTAATTGACATTGATTACTTTTGGGAGAAATTGACCGACCGACCAGAGTTGAAGGTGATGGTTTTCGGCATCAATCTACAAGACAAAACTGATAAAGTTATTTCCAAAATTGACGCTTACTCTTTGAGATTGATGATGGTGCGGGTGAACTAATTCGATTAGAGGAATGTAATACTAGTAAATGCGGTTGACATTCAATCTTCTTAAGTGCACTACTGTCATGGTGACTCGGCAACGGCAATGGTTGAAACAGCTATGATGGCACGTTCAATATATACAAACAGACGGTATTAGAGAAGCCTTTTAGTGGGTCAACAGTCTAGGGGAGGAAAAACAAGTTTATTCTGCTTTGAGTTATTAAGAGTAAGAATCATATTATGGAAATGGAAATGGGCTTAGAATTTCAAATGGCATAATAGATTGTCATGTTTGACTGACATTTAATGTCAATTCTAAGAGTTCAATGTGCCAATCAATCCAGCAAGAAAGGAGTGTCTTTTTGGAGTTATTAATGATTTCGAACTTTCTTTCCCATAACGATTAGAGACAAGGTGAACAATTTTGGATGACTTTATTCTCCCTTATAGAAGAAATAAATCGAAAGAAATAATAATGAATAAATAAATAAATAAATTTCGAAGGTACAGTTAAACTATAGGATTTAAGTTACAATTATGTGTTTAAGCTTGGATTTTGAATTTAAATAAATATATGAAAGTACCCACTATTTATTTTATGTAATTAGTGCATAGAATATTTATATTTATTTATTGAAAGCATAGAAGCTGTTCTCACTTTATAACTATTAACTTATGGCACAAAACCGATACGTGTTAATGTAATGAGAACATAGAATTTTTATTGTATTAATGTAATAAGTGCATATAAACTGTACTCACTACCTATATAAGCTTCATGTGCTCATCAAAGATAACAACCACTTATTTATGTAATGCTTACAAAGAATGTTAATGTTTGTATTATTAAGAGTGCATAGAAACTGTACTCACTTCATGGCGTCATATACCTACCCATCATAGATTACCGACACGTTTTTATGTAATAAGTACATTTAAAAAATTGTATGTTATAAGTACATAGAAACGGTTATCAAAACACAGTATCATGTATGTATTCATCACAGATAAATCGGAAGTGAGATTATTGACATTTATGTAATGAGTAAAATGAACTACTCTTACCACAAATAACCAACATGTTTGTATGTAATGCGAACATTTAATATTTATTAATTTGCATAGAAACTGTATTCATTGCATAGTATCATGTACGTATCACACATATCTGACACGTTTGCTTGCAATGCGTACGTATACAATATTTATAGTACATAGTACATAGTACTACATAGGTAATCATGAACACTGGTAAGCGTTACATTTTGTGTGATAATTCAACAGAACTATTTAGGAACTGCATCTCTGCTAATGCATTCACGTAGGCAGTTAAGATTTCATCAAGTAATGAGTTTAAAAAGTTATATTTGTGAGCAGGAATTCAGTGGGATGAGTAAATACATTTATGTGCTGAGTAAAAACATTTCTTCTTAGCTGTGATAAGTGCACCTGACTGCGACCGTATTAAAGTCACTTTCCAAAGCATAAAGCATAGTAGGTACCTATACCTATATTCTCATGCCTCTATACCACTCTTCTTCTACCAAAAAGTTTTATGACCTCTTGGACGACGCTGTCGTTCCCTTTATGGAGAAAGAAACCAAGGTTGAGCTCAAGGTTTTTTATATTTAAGTCGGAAAGAAAAACAACTTCGGTGGATTAGTGTAAAAGCCTCACATCTACGATACGCCAACGCCAAGCGATAACTGCTAACGCTTTGGTACTATTAATCGACTTAACAGCTGCTCGTAGGACGGTGATGGGTAGCACTCGGTTTAAAGACTTACGATCCACACAGCAACCTGCCAGCCTGGCACTCACTAGAGTCTCTAGACAGTCAAACTGCCAACTAAAAAGAAATTGTACAATACGACGCAAGGTGCGTATCCAACATCTAAAAACGGCACACATCTCGAGGGACAAAAGTGTCGATACTGACCAAAAATGGCGAACCGTACAACAGAATAAATTCGATGTTGAATACTTTAACATACCTGGTGTAGGTAGATTCTACAGAGAGCATCGCACCGGTACGGTGTTATTAGCTTACCGAAACCACCATAGGATGCCAACCACTCCAAGGAAACAACCCGTATAGTATGACGATAAATGCGAAGACCTAAAAAAGGTGACAGAATATGCACATGCGAATATGCTGTCATGCAAAACAAGAAAAGCGAAGGAAGAACTTCGGGCAAAGAAAAAGTTAGAAGAACCTGCTTGTAGAAGGATGAAGGCGAATGAAGCCTCCCAGGTCAAGAAGATCGAAGACTTTCGAAATTTAAAAGAAACTCCCGGAACCATATCGACATTATCGGTCGCTCCCAACGTGCCTTCGAGGCAGTTGAAGAATTGACGAAACTTGGTGGTCTTAAAGTAAACGAGGTCCATGCCTTGGAATAAACATTGAGTCCACAAACGACACCTTGTTGTAGATCCAACAAAAATTTACTCTGGGAAATAGCTTTTACTTCAGTTTAGCGAATCAAATCCGCTTAAGGCGGAGTGCATTCTTTACAAAAGACCGTCAGCCCTGTCCTCTTTCGAGTATTGCATGCTAAGCAGAAAGAAAGATCTGACACTAGGCTTTTCATTCGCAAGAAAAATTCTTCCAAGTGTTGGAGGAAGGCGAATGGAGAAGAAGATACAACCGCGAGAAAACATAAGTCCTCGGTGATTGCCGCTTTCGTATTCCAACTATGCAGCGAATAATGCGCATCAACAAAGCGCGTATAGTTGCTTATAACGTTAACTCGTTATATAGCCTGGAAAAAAAGTCAGCGTTTAATCTATTCCTGAAGAAAAACAGCCTAGACATCGCCCTAATAAGTAAACTAACGTCACCAAAAGGAACAACATCAACTTCATCACCTACAAGACCTTCAGAAGAGACAAGACAATTAAAGGAACACGAGGAACTGCTCTCTACCTAAACAACAAGATTTCTAGAAGTGCAATTGAAGTGGTTATTTCTGGCCTGAAATGCTTCGAAGCTACCTTCATTACAATCCAGCTTGGAAGAGATGAAACCTTGACCATCGTAAGCATCTACAAGAAGTGCTCTGCAAAGGCAACCGACATCAGAGGCGATCCTCAGACCAGAATCATAAGCAGAAGCACGTATGTACTCATCGGCGGGGATTTCAACGCCAGGAATCACCGATGGATGGACACTCGCAAGGCAACAACGACGGGAATAGCATGGTCACCTGGATGGACGACAACAGTGATCAACATTCCCTAGTAATCATCTCTCAACCTAAACCAACATTCCCGAGGACACCATCTACGTTGGATTTCTTTCTAGCTTCATCCAACCTGAATCCTACCTGAGCTACGAAACTTCGCCTGCACGACAATCACCAGCGACTCAGACCACGAAGCCGTTCTATTCTGAATTAACTTCCAACATCAAATCATCTGACTGAACCAACCAGAGGTGGGGTTCATCAACTACTCGAAGCTAGACGTTGCTCGGATCCAAAGGGACGTTGAAGGCTCGATCATCCGACCTCCAGAGAACAGGAACCTCCAAGATGCTGAAATAGATGCTGCTATAGATTCCCTGGAAGTTTTCATCAGCAATTCTCTCGATAACCAGAAACAGCAGCGGACTTCTCGTGACAGATACCAACTTCTGCCAGTGTATATACAAAACCTCTACCACCACAGGCAGCATATAAGGAAACTGCTTCAAAGAATCCACCAACGAGAACGGAATACAAACAACAGCAGCTACCGGGCCGTCACCTTTAAGAAGATCAACAGTATCATCGGTAAAAGGCCGCCGATACCAGAAGTCATCACATCTACTCTTGGGGAAGTTACCACAAATGAAGATAAAGCCAAGGCGTTTGCTGACTATTTTGAAAAACATTTCAAACCAAATCCACCACCAGACCATTATTTCCTAGATGAAGTGAACTCTTCCGTACAACGTGAAGATTCCGTTCTTTTCAGTGACACCAACCCTGCCAGCGATCCAACAGACAATCCTGAATTGACCAGCCCGAAAGAAATTGAAGAAATAGTTCAAAGAAGCCATTCAAAAAAATCTACAGGACCGGACAACATTTTCAACTTCGTCCTGAAGAGAATACCTCAGTCAGTGATGATCTTCCTGGCAATAATGCTGAATAACTGCGCCAACAACTGCTATTATCCAAGCAAATGAAAAAAAGCACAAATCGTCACTGTACCGAAGATGCCACAACGCTTTGACTGATAACTGGAAGCAGGAGGATACATATCCACCGAATTTCAGGCAGAGATGGATCGAGGCACTCTTATGTACCTTCATTAATCTTAATTTTTTTACTCAACAAACTCCAAACTCCAAACATATCTATTTCTATTTTTTTTAATATTTTGAAACAAAATTCAATTTTATAACCAAAGTTCATACAGGTTGGTCATTTCAATGTAAGAAAAAAAAAAGAAAAACTTCCAAAGTTCATTGGCATTTGCCCCCTCTAAAAAAATACTGATGCTGATCCCACAAAAAGATAACTTTATCCTTTGTAAGAAGAAAAATCTTCAAGTTAAAGTTTACATCCGCTTATTGAAAGCATCTCACCTTAGGGTATCCGTTGTGCTTACCCTCTGTAGATATAATAGTTGCACAGGCTTAAAATGCTATACCCCACCGCAGAATTCGAACTCGTTCTTTTTTTCATCCACACATTTGCACTTTCTGCTGCTATACTACTACTCGTACTCTGATGTGCGCTACTCTCAAGTACTTCAAAAAAGACAGGACTATGAAGTAAGGATTTACTAAAAACTAAGAGTCATTATTTAAGACAAAAAGGCATCATAGTGGGAAGTATACCGCAAACAAAACTAAGCAGCACCGCCACGCCCGCCATGCCACCCTCCCATGAGAAGAAACTGCGCCACCCAAACCCGCTCGACTAATGGTTTGGCAAGGAGTAGTAGAATGTATAGCTTCATCCAGCATTGCTGCCGTGACAGGAAAACATTTTTGTTATGTGGGATAGAAAAAAAAAAATAACCAGAACCCCCGTGCTGAAGTGAAAAATTTATTTCCGTTTGGTTCATCATGTGTCTCCTATACAACCGTGAATGGATCTAGTTCTGGGACATCAGCTGTGGCAAAAGGGGAGTTGGGGGTGGGAGAAGAATGAATTCACAGTTCGTACGTGAACAACGAAAACTTTGAGTATGAACATATATGGCAGGACAACGACAACGAAATACCCTCAATATGGGGAGGCGCATTACCATCAAAGTGGTACTTCCGTTTCAGCTGATGCGGAAGAGAGTTCGGCAGAGCAAAATATAAAAATAAAAATAAAAATGAAAAAAAAAATGAGTAGAAGATTCCAAATAAAACCATCACACCACATGTACGGTGGGTGGGTGCAGCACACATCCCAACATCCGTGAAGATATATTTTTACACTTTGTTCCAAGATTTGTGCGGTATTGTGATTTCTGTTTCTTTTCTTTTTCTTCTTTTTTTGTCGTTCTCTGTTGTTTTAAGGGTAAAATGCTCTTAAGGGTGGGTAAATGGCTGTTCTAGAGGTGTTCTCTAAACAAATAGGGGAATTCAATTTTATTTCATTGCAGATATTTTTGGCTTTATATGGATTTTCTCCGGGCGATGCAGGAAAAGCTAGCAAAGCGCGAATTTATGGTTCCTTTTAGGTTTTTATGCAACAATCGTTTGAAGATAAGAGCTTAATGCACATTTTGAGCAGAAACTTATTGACTTTTGTAAGCAGATTACTTCAAAGTATCATTCAATGAGGGCAACGGAGTTCAATTTGGGGCTAAGGATGCGGTTGAAGGTCAAGGTCGATTATTTTTAGTTTTGATTTTATTGAAACATATTGAATTTGAATTGGTTTTGTAACCAAGCCATAAGCTTCAACTTGGGGATTTGCTACCGGAAATTCCCGGGGAAAGTTTAGGGCAAAGTATCTCCTAGGCAAAATGTTCTCTTGAAAAACAATATCCCTGAGAAAATATTTCCCCGAGACAAACTATTCCCGGAATAAGAAATATGGACTTTGTTACATTTTTTTTTTGTGGAGTATACTAATGGACTGCTTAATGGACAAGACTTTGGAGCAGGCCAACGTTCCCTACTAAACGGAGATCCATCAGCAAATTCACCCACAGCACCATTTCCAGCAAAGACAGAAGCAGCACTAACAGCAACGACCACAGCCAAAAAACGACATCAAGTTCCTCAATAGCTTCAACTTGGTGTTGAAGCTATCCTTTATCAATCCTTCTCCAACCCAGCCATCGGAGGCATAAATGCAACCAAGGACGACACCATCAAGAACCCAAACCAGGGGTTCAGCAATTTCGCTAATCTCTTATTATTTCAGATAACGTTGCTGAGATTAGAAGGCACTACAAGAATTACAAACTTATTGTCACTTTCAAGAATCGCAACATGGATTCAACAGTCAAAATCGCCGAAAACTGGTGCTTCTTTAAAGCCAGTTCCTGATTGAAGATAGAAAGAGTCTCTTGTTGCTGAATAGGTAGGTATCTATCATATCCTACATAAATGCTTCCATCGAATTTAAGAGTGAACCAGTGATCAAGGTTACATCATTTATTGGCACAAAGGGCTCTGGAAAAATCAAAAACAACTTAGTTCAGTGGGAACGCCTGAAACTGCTAACGCTTCGGGCACATATACACCAACTAAGGACGTCAATACGTTTGCTTCAAGTGTAAGTAGGACTACGAAGCGAAACATTGCGAACAGAAGGCAAGAACAGGAAGAGGCAAACTTCCAGAAGGGAGGACAACTAGCCGGCTTAAAAGGTTTATGTGCTCAACTAAGAAATCACAAAAAAAATTTGCTTCTATGTTCGCTAAAGTAAGTTTACCATTTGCTCAGCAATGACCAAACGAAGCTCACCCGCCAAACGGTCAACAACTTAGAACCAACAACAGAAACAGCAGCAATCAAGGGCCCAGCCAGAATCATCACAGTAAAATCAGCATTCACCAAAGTAGCAAAACCCACATCACCTTCACCATTTACGACCTCAACAATGAAGTCGAGCTTATCCTCGGGTCCAATCTCCTGCCTGTCAGATAGAAAGCCCGAAATGTCGCATCAGCTAAATCTTCCAGTTATTCGACTTATGAAGCTTCGCATCACCTATCTGGACCTGTAAGCAAATAGCGAGCAGCATTTATTGGTGATCTCACATCTAAAATCCACCCCCGCAGCCAATAATAGTTCTGGAACTGGGCGTTTCTGAAATACAGGATACACAAAGGATATCAAACGATAGATTCCATCCTCTTCCTGAGTATGTGCAAGATCTAAATATGCACATAGGTTAGGTTAGGTTAGAAGAGGTGATGACATGGCAAGCCGAAACATTTCACTCGGATCTCAATGGAACCATTGTGCTCCCCAGGATGGGAGAAATGAAGGAATAGGAGGGAAAGAGGAGGGATTTAGTGGAAGTTTTGGAAATGGGGTACCTCCATGAACCATCCTGTGCTTTGAATGAATTTCAGGATGTTTTTTAGTGGCAAAAGAGAGACGTCGCCCAGTTCGTCGAAAAAATATTCTCCGAGGGCTGCTTTTCTTGTTCTGGCTAGGCTGGGGCATTCACAGAGAAAGTGAGATGAGCCCTCCCCCACCTCTTCGTCCTGACACCATATGCAAATCACCTTTCGCGAAAATCTTTCGATGCGGCAATCTCTGCTGAACGTCCAACACGTTTAATCACAGCGCACAGTGGTTCAAGTTGCATGGAGAGGCGGTCTTAAATCTATAAAATCTGAAGCAGCTAACCGATAGAGATGAAATTTTCAGGCATGATAAGGGATATTATAAAAAATCATGAGAGACATTTTCCGTACTCTGACACACCCACTTTTTAAAACAGGTAGTCTTACAGTCAAAAGTTGATTTAAATGAGGAGTGTGTTCTTTAAAAAAGTTAGGTATAGATAGAGTAAACTTACCCACTTTTGGGGGCGTTTTTGACTGAAAATTTGTTTTTTGACTAATCTCCATTAAAACAACGAATTGCTTTAAAAACAGGCAAAAAATGATGCAATTTGCTTTTTTTTTTAAATTATTTCCTTTAAGAAATATGAAAAAAAATACATATAATGTGAAGGATTTTTTTTGTTAATTAGGTCACACGAAGTTTTCTACCACGCCTACTTTTTAGAGGTGTATATTTCGTAAGCGATAGTCTATCTAGGGCGTTAAGGAAGTCATAAATTGGATTTTTTATGGCCCCTTAAAAATTTTCTTAAGGAGGTGGACTGAAAATCTTTCTTATCCAAAGATTTAGTCCAAGAAAAACATATATAAAGTTTTTTCCATTATTTTGGAAAAGAACTTGAAGTCCCGTAAAAAAAAGTTATTCGAGAATTTTTTACTTCCGGGGTCTTAAGACATAAGCTCGTTGCGTTTCAAGGTTCCCAAATGTTAGCAGCTAATTCTGGTTCAATGTATAGAACTATAAATCCGACCGGGGAAGACCAGGGAATTTTGAATTTGACTTAAAAAAAGGTACCAATTACAAAAATCCGCACAAAAAAATCTTCCAGCAATTATAATTATTTTTTCTTTAAATTTAGGTAATTTGTTTATATACGAGTAAATATGCTTAACAGGAGTCTTTAAAACGACTAAGAAAACCGAAACTATGCGAGACTATATACTGCTACGTACAACACTACTAAGTACCTACAAAGCTTTTAAGCGCACAATTACTAGTGACACGACTACGAAAATGGTGGATGCTATATTGTAGCTTGGCTTTTAGGCTGGGAACAATAGGAGGAAAAATGCCAAACAACAGATATATACAAATGGAGTTAGATGATTCCTATTGGTCAAGTATAGACACATTAAAAAAGAAGGTGTATGAATAAATATTAAGAGTGCCAAGTGGGGATAAATTTATACGAACACGGGGTCGGAGTTATTTAAATTATCAACAATTGGGACTCCATCATTAATATTTAAGTACCTATTCAAACGCATTTTGTTTCAATATACACTAGTCAACAATATTAAAGGAACAAATTTTTTTTCAATTTTTGTTAGCGTTTTTTGAAAAGCTGTATCTTTGTGACGTATTGAGTTGAAATAAAAAGCATTTTACAGTTTTATGTTTTTTGTTTCGAGATTTGTTTGCAAACAAATTTTTTTGAAGTACCGTTATTGCGTTATTGCAAAAAATGAGACGAGACAACAAAATTATTTTGTTTTTATTTTTTTTTGAAGGTCCTCATTTCTATGGATACATTTTTTTGAGTCAATTAAATGTCATGATCAGATACCTTGTTTATTCAGCTTCAATTCAGTTTTTTTGTTGTTTTGTACGATTTTTTTTGGCATGGTTTATCTGACTTTGAAAGAAAAAAGATACTTTTAGCCTTGATAACCAATATCTCAGCAAATAATGATGTTATAAAAAATTCAAAGACAGTTTTGGAAATTTGAAAAAGCGTTTTACAAGATTTTTTTATGATTTTGTAGAAATTATTTTTTTTACCGTTCACCGTTAGTTTAAAAAAAGTACTAAAAACCGACGTTTTGTGGTCTTTTCGTAAATCTTTTTTTTTTTTTGTTGCAAATATTGATTGCATGGCTTGCGTTGGTATGCAAATTTATAGACTTTTAAATCATCAATATTCTTGTTAATTTTCAAATTGATTCATCGAACCGTTTTTCCTCACCAAAACTTCAAAGTCTTACAAACCAGGTAAAGGAACAAATTGTGGTGTTCCTAAACAATGCGTAGTCGTCATCAAAATGACAAGAAAACCGCAATTCCAGTGGATTTTTTTCACAGTTTTGCATTAGTTAGATACTTTTTTGAATTGAAATGAAATAAAAAGTACATTAAACAAAAAAATAAAAAAAATTAATTAAAAAAATGTTTCAAATAAAAAAAATTAATTAAAAAAATTTTTCAAATAAAAAAACTTGATTTTTTTAATTTTTTTTTTTTTTGAAAAATGTAATTTTTATTTCATTTCAATTCAAAAAGTACCTATCTAAGTAATGCAAAACTGTGAAAAAAATCCACTGGAATTGCGGTTTTCTTGTCATTTTGATGACGACTACGCATTGTTTAGGAACACCAAAATTTGTTCCTTTACCTGGTTTGTAAGACTTTGAAGTTTTGGTGAGGAAAAACGGTTCGATGAATCAATTTGAAAATTTACCAGAATATTGATAATTTAAAAGTCTATAAATTTGCATACCAAAAAGATTTACGAAAAGACCACAAAACGTCGGTTTTTAGTACTTTTTTTAAACTAACGGTGAACGGTAGAAAAAATAATTTCTACAAAATCATAAAAAAATCTTGTAAAACGCTTTTTCAAATTTCCAAAACTGTCTTTGAATTTTTTATAACATCATTATTTGCTGAGATATTGGTTATCAAGGCTATAAGTATCTTTTTTCTTTCAAAGTCAGATAAACCATGCCAAAAAAAAATCGTACAAAACAACAAAAAAACTGAATTGAAGCTGAATAAACAAGGTATCTGATCATGACATTTAATTGACTCAAAAAAATTTATCCATAGAAATGAGGACCTTCAGAAAAATAAAAACAAAATAATTTTGTTGTCTCGTCTCATTTTTTGCAATAACGCAATAACGGTACTTCAAAAAAATTTGTTTGCAAACAAATCTCGAAACAAAAAACATAAAACTGTAAAATGCTTTTTACAGGGTGGCGCACGAATCGTGCTACAAAAATAAAACGTAATAACTTTTTTTCTGTGTGAGTAATCGGCTTATTTTTTTTTTTATTTTGTAGGTTACTATTTAGATTTATAAAAATGGATGCTTGGGATACGGAGAAAAGAATTTGGATAGTGCAACGGTACCATGCTTTGCAGTCCGTCATTTCCGTCCAAAGGGAATTTAGGCGGGAGTTTGGTGGTAATCCCCCGAGTAGATGGACCATTATGAGGTTTGTAAACATGTTTGCCGAATCTGGAAGCATCGCACGAAGGCCGTACCATCGAGATGCCAATGTTCGGGTTCAGGATACAATCGCAGCAGTAGCATCTGCAATACAGGCCAATCCGAGCGTTTCGACCCGAAACTTATCGGGGCAAATTGGAGTTAGTAGACGGTCATTACAACGGATACTTCATGACGATTTAAACTTGTTTCCGTACAAAGTCCAAATTACTAGCAAGTTAAACCCTCAGGATTTGCCTGTTCGCCTGGAATTTTGCCAAAAAATGATATCAATGGCCGAAGAAGACAACACATTGATCAATTGTTTGTTCATGTCTGAGGAGGCCCATTTTGATCTTAACGGCAATGTAAACAAGCAAAATTGCCGTATATGGAATGAGTCTAATCCAGAAATGCTCCATGAGACGGAACTGCACCCAGAACGAGTCACTGTGTGGTGCGCAGTTTCATCAAGGTGTATTGTCGGGCCGTACTTCTTTGAAGAAAACGGTGTAACCGTTACTGTCAATGGGGACCGTTATTTAAAGATGTTGAAGGAGTTTTTTTGACCCAGAACTGCGCCGAAGACGTATACCATTCAACAGCGTTTGGTTTCAGCAAGATGGAGCAACTGCACATATAGCCAGACCAGTTATGGCGGAGCTAAACAAAAAATTCGCAAACAAATTTATTTCTAGGAACTCCACTCTTCGCTGGCCCCCAAGGTCACCTGACCTGACTGCACCAGACTTCTTTTTATGGGGTTATGTCAAGCAAGAGGTGTATAAAACGAAGCCCAGGAATTTAACTGAATTAAAGCAGTCCATAACGACAATAATTGAGGCGATCCCAACTTCAACTCTTCAGGCCGCAATGAATAATTTTTTGATCAGGTGCCGCATATGCGTGGGAGAGCGTGGAGGTCATTTGCGGTCTATAATCTTTAAAAACAACTAACTATTTAAAATAAAATTTAATTTTCTAACCAATAAAAAAAAAAATGAAATACATCGATTAAAAAAAAAGTTATTGGAATTTCTTACTGTAGCACAATTGGTGCGCCTATTTCAACTCAATACGACCACTCGTCACAAAGATACAGCTTTTCAAAAAACCCTAACAAAAATTGAAAAAAAATGTGTTCCTTTAATTTTGTTGACTAGTGTATCTGCACTTGCCCAATAGGAATCATTCAACTCCATTTGTACCTATATATTTGTTGATTGGAACTTTTCTTCTTATTGTTGCCAGTCCAAAAGCTAAGCTACAATATAGCATCCACCGTAGTCATGTCACTCGTAATTTTGCGTTTAAAAGTTGATAGAGAAAAAATAAAACAAAAAGTTAAAAGAGTCAAATTACTAAACATAATCGTTTTTGAAGTATAGTCATTTTTTGCTTCAAAATCAAGGACATTTTACTTATCAACTTTGGAGCCCAAAATTTAACTGATTTCGTAAAAAAAATCCTGATCCTAATGATTCAGCTATATAACAGTCGATACAATTATTTTTGTTTTATGTGACCTCGGATGCCTTCTTAATAAAGGGAAAAGCCTTTAACAACGTATAGATAGAAGTCCTACAAACTTCATGTACTCGTAAGAGTACTGCCTCTTGCGAGGAACTGACAAATCCTCCAAGAGTATACTTGTCATGAAAAAGTGCTTCTCATTTAGCCGTTCGGACTCGGCAAAAAACTGTAGGTCCCCTCCATTCCTGCCAATAAACACGCACACAGGAATGGTTGTGAGTTGTAAGTCACTAGGCCCTGGTTCTCCATGGGCTGTTGCGCCACCCAATTTATTTATTTTTTATACCTAGTACTCGTAAGAGTACAGCCGCCGCGGCTGGCTCGAAAAAATTCCATACGAGAGGCCCAATTTTCGACCACTTTTGGCAGCAATCGGGGCCGTGAGTCAGCAATAACGCGTTGTTGATTGTTTCGTTGGCTGTATGGCATGAAGCAGCGCCGGCTTGTTGGAACCAAAAGTCGTTAACATTAGCATCCTCCAATTCAGACACGAAAAAGTCATTAATCATGGCTATAAAGCGTTATCCATTGACTGAATATGAAGAACATTTGAAAAGTTGAGCTCACTTGAACTTTTAACTTTGAGTTATCCATTGACTGTAACATTATACAACATTTTAAATATCTGGGTACCCGGTAATATTCCGAGTATCGGGTTATCCGGTAATAGTTTGGGTGACCAGGTTCCCCACACTTTTCGGGTACCCAAAAGCTTTCGGGTACCCGACACTTTTCTCGTAGGTGCTCATGACTTTTCGGGCACCCGGTATTTTGCTACCCTGGTGATACCCAGAAACTCTAGATACCAAAAACTCCACTACAAACCACACATATAAAACCGTCAGATCTGGAGTCGTCCAAGGCTCGAAACTACACCCTATCCTTTGCAGGATGTAGACATACGACCAACCCGTTCCTACTGAATGCTAGCCCTTCTGCATGCTGATTACTCGCCATCTGTGCCACATCAATGTCGTCGACAAATAGAAGCCCACATCCTTCAAGTTCTTCAGGAAAAGTAGTATTCAGAGCAACACTTTTCAGCAGGAACTTATCTGCTTCAGGAGACCCTGAACTGGCAGAGGCAATCACATCGTACCTATCTAACTGGATCCACCACGCTTGCCAAACGGAATGTAAGAAAGGCTACTTCAGCGGTACGAGATCCCACAAACAAAAATCTTGAAAAACGAAATATCGCCTTTTTTAAATCTCGAAAAAAGAAATTTTACAAAATTAATAGTATACTGCTTTTCATAATCTCGCAATAACAAAATCTTGCTTTTAAAAATTTTGCATTTACATTTCGTACTTTAAAATCTCGCAAATATCAACCGAATTTTCCCAAAGTCAAAATTTTGCAAAATCAAACCCCACAGTAGCATCGTTGAAATATAAAAATCATGCGAACCAAAATAAGAGAAATTGAAAAACTTTGCAATTGAACTTAATTTTCGAGATTTTAAATTGCAAGCTTTAGGTTAGGTTAGGTTGAAGTGGCTGCCAGTCGTGGAAGACTGACACACTTAGACCATGAGTTGGTCCATTGTGACACCACATGAATCTAGGAAATCCTTTTCCTCACTCGGTGAACCAATTGGAGCTTCTTATGAAGCGTAAAAGACTGTCTATGTCTAAGTATACCTAATAGATCACTAGGATAATTGAAGTAAAAATCACCAAGGTGAAGTCGTCGTCTATGAAAAAGAGCAGGGCACGTGCATAGGAGATGAGGGATTGATTCTATCTCTTCCTCATCCAAACAGCTTCTGCAAAAATCATTAGAGAACACGCCAAGACGCGTTGCGTGCTTTCCTACAAGACAGTGCCCGGTTTAACACAAATCATGGAGCTTATGTGCAATCTACTTAGAGATATCAAACATTACTGGCAGGATTTGTTTTGTAGCCAAACAAGTGGTGATATCGTTCCACCTAAGGTTTGTTCTCTCTAATGCATCTTGGCTTAGCAAAAGTTTACAAGTAGCGATGGGTATACCTATATCTGCCTTGGTAGGTAGAAGAGGTAGAGTTGTTCCACTTTTAGCGAGTTCATCGGCCTTACAATTACCTGGTATGTCCCTATGCCCCGGCACCCAACACTGGTGAATGTTAAACTGCTGCGCCATCTCCAGCAGAGATAAACGGCAATTAGGGGCTATTATAGAGTTAGTCGAGACCGATTCCAGGGATTTAATAGTTGCTTGAATATCCGAGAAGATGCGGATATCTGTAGTTGATATCACGTTTTCTTTCAGCCAAGATAAGACTTCTTTAATCGCCATAAATTCCGCCTGGAACCCGCTAAAATGTTTAGGAAGACGGAATGAGAGATTTAATTTTAGTCTTTCTGAGTACACACCGCCACCCACCCCCTCATCAGTTTTCGATCCGTCTGTGTAGATATGGACCGATTCATCATCCAAGAACGCCATATCCTCCCAGAGGGTTCTAGAAGGAATGGTGACTTGAAAGTTTGAACCGAATTGTGGTTTTGGGATGGTGTAGTCAATGTGACTAGGTAGTGATCTGAATGAATTCATATTGGTGGAATGGCCAGGTGGTCCATTGTGAGGAAGCTTGTAGGCGTATGGCCGTATTTGCAACTACCTGTTTGCTTAAAATATCGAGGGGCGTCAGATATAGCAGAACGTCTAGAGCGGCAGGGGTTGTCGTACGAAGCGCACCACTTATGCATAAACAAGCCGAGCGTTGTATTTTGCTAAGTTTGTCGCAGTTTACCGCATTATCTGGAGCAGTCCACCATACTGCAACACCATAAGTGAGAATCGGTCTAAATATGCGATTGCAGATGTGTCGACATTGTTAAAAGAACCTTCTATATCTAAGAAAGCAACCATGGTGTACTCTTTATAATGGAGGGAATATTCTATGGATCGTACTAGAGTATGTAAAGCAGTTTCCACCGCTCTTAGCTCTAAGTTTGCAGGATTTTGTAATTGCGAGATTGTTAAAAGCGGGATTTTGAATTTTGCGAGATTAGGCAAAGCGAAATTTTGCAATCAAGCGATTTCCTAATGCAAGATTTCGAATGCGAAATTTAATTTGCGAGATTTCGTACCCGACCCCACTTCAATGAGTTGCTTAGGTTGATCCCGCACGCAAAAATGTTGCTTACAAACAGCTAGCTGGGCCTTTTACAGTCTCTAAATATCTCATCAAAATTTTTATGGGAACAATGTGGCCTTAGAAGGTAAATGACCTCGGACAAAATATTTTGTTTATCAAAAACAATTTTTTGAAGACAATTTAGTGGGTGTCCAATTCAGAAAATTACTTTGGGAAATAACTGACATCCTGTATGCACCTTCCACTATTTAACTTTAAACATTATTTTCACCCATTGCCTAATTTATTAATCAATATCCAAAATTAAATTACTTATAACATGAATTTATATAAAAACGTAATGAATTTAATTTTATCATTATAGCCACTCAATTTGTCTACGCCACAAAAAATCACTCTTTTTACCTGGACAACATTAAGGTAACCACAACAAGATCCCAGTCTGCCAACTTTTTCAGACCACTACTTAAAAGTTTCAACATTTCGATGGTGGGCAGAGTAGCACAGCACAGCACAACACAGAAACGTCACAAAATGTCGTATACAATGACAATATTCAGTCTCTACAAGCATTATTTTTGCTGCGTTGTGATAAACATTATTTATTTATAATTAAAAATTAATTGGAATTACATTTTTTTCTTTGTTGTTGTTGATACCTACCTTTGCAACGCACGCTCCAATAACTCAAATTTCCCAAATTTATTTCCGTATACAATTTTGAAAATTCCTTTCCAACGACGCACGACGCGACGTGGGTTTATGTCAACATGAAAATTTAACGAGATATGACAGATTCATAGAACATGGAAATGTCATTTACCTCTCAAATAAATAGTTTGAAAATAATAAAAATACCCTAATCACAGGATGTCAGTGTTCTCATGCGTGTTCGATACACCACCACCCACGCTAAACTTAAAAGCGGGAAAGTTTTCCCAAAAGGGTTTATATACTTCTACATGTAGGTATGTATGTGCAGTTCCTAGTATGTAGGTATATTTTGGAAAACCAAAACATGAAATCAATATCATGTTGATGTCAGCGGAATTTACAGGCCTCCCTTGCGTCCTATACGTACTCACACACGCTGCAATAGCTCTAAAAAGAATCCTGCAGCTTACATGATTTTGTATGTTCTTTTTCTCGACATCACCACGTTTGTGTTTCAAAAAAAAAAAAAAACGGTACAAAAGACAAAGTTCTTGTAATGGGGTAAGAACCGAGTAAACCAAGTCAGTCGTATAGGTATGTATATTTCAAAGTAAAAAATATCCACTCCTTACGGTCGGTGTGCATATGAAGGTTCTAGGATATACATCGAACTTTTATTGAGAAATGTTTTTTCCCCGAGAGTTTGTGAAGCTATCTTTTTTGTTTAAATTTTTTTCTTTCTTTAGACAGAAATGGGACGAAAAAATGTCCTCCTATTTCAATTTAAAAAAAAAAATGGTAATTTCAGTGACGGTCGTCATTTGTGCATATAATATGAAGAACTTAATATCAAAAGTTCAGTATGAAATCGATAATACCAAGAGAACTCTTTCCATATGTTCGGCGGATTAAAGTTCAAGTTTTACAGCTTTTTTTCTTTATTTTTATTAAACACAGACAATTTTTTGTTTGTGGAGGAATTTTTCCCTATACCATTGTAAATAATTTAAAACACTAAAGTTTACATTGAGGTCGCATGTACTTGTTGATAAAGGGGACACAGTAACTTAGGAATAATTTTAAAAAAACTATAGTTCATACCATCTCTCTAAAGTACTGGGGACTGTTAGGACGCCACTTCGACCCTAGGCTCAATGAAAGGAAAATCCCCATGCACACCTCCACGTGGTTGAGAGTTGGTAACGCTTACGGACAGGGGGAACGAATGGATGCCGGGATAAGCAGACAAATCAGCGGTATGCTGGTTAAGGCACAAACTTGTCCTTGGGATGGTCAAAAGCCCCCAGAAGGTGGAAGAACTGCAGGTGGCGGTCAACGGAATGAAAGTCAACAGCATCAGAAAGTAGCGTCTGTAACCCAAATTGGGCAGCTAGTTATGTGTTCGACCACACAGAGGGCGGGTGTGCCTGTCAAAGCTGAAGTTATGTATGTTAATGTTTGTGTCTTGGATTTGAGGGTGCGGCATCTTTCATGTATGAGCGTCAATCAAAACGCCATAGTAATTAATGAATCATCAACAAAAAGAAAAAGGCCTTCAAATAGAGAGAGCTAGACACAAAGTCCGTCCTGAGGATCTGGAAACAACACTTTTCTAGACTGCTAAACGGCGAAAACGTCCGAAATTCCGTTGTTAGACAGAACAGTCCATTCAACCGAGACGATGATGGTCAAAATTTCCGTTCACTCGACCTAAATGAAGTGCGGTAAGAAATAGTCAAACTTGAAGCCAAGGCACCTGGTGCGGATGGACTACCAGCCGAGCTATTTAAAGTAGGAGGAGAGGACTTGGTAAGGAGTGTAGGTACACCAACTTAGCTCCAAAATTTAGTCGGAGAAAAGTATGGCTAATGAATTGAACTTCGGTATAGTGTGCCTCATCTACAAGAAAAGAGAGGCCTGTGCCAAGTACAGGGGCCCAACTATGTAACTCTATTCTACAATAAAAATGTTCAAATTCGCAAAATCTCAGCTCGCTAATTCTTTAGCAAACGCATATTAATGGAAATAGAACAGCGCTGATTGAAGATTCTATGACAAAAAGTCGAAAGGACCAAAATTTGATCCCACTTTCATAAATATTACCACTTAAAATAAGCATTGAAAACAACTTTCGAATGGATTCGAAAGTAGAATAAAGTTACATAGTAGGGCCCCAGAGGTATAAGTTTCCTCAACGTCGCATACAAAATCGTGTCATCTGAACTGTGTGATCGCTTAAAACCGTTTGTCAACAATCTGATCGGCCCCTATCAGTGTGGTTTGAGGTATAAATTTTGGAGATAACAATGTTCATAGATGCCTAACTACAAGAGAACGAGGGAAAGTTTAATTTTTATGTTTCTTGCACTTCAGAAATATTCTATATTTGTCTAGAACAGAAAAAAATTGTACGAAAAACCTAGAAAACTGTTCTAAATAACACCGTTTTTGCCGAGATATTTTAAAAATTGAAAATTGAGTTACCTAGTTCTTGCAATCAGGAGACGATATGATAACGTAGATAGAGCAGAACTATACAGAGCCATGTCGCATCTCAGCATCCCTGCCAAACTCGTCCGCTTGTACAGGATGACGATAGAGAAACCTCACCGCTCCATCAAAGTTTGTAAGAACACCACCGAAACTCTGTAAACTGTACGAAACTCGCAAATCAACAACAGAGGTGCAGTTTTTCAAAAGTCCGTTCAACTACTTGCTTATGCAGATGATATTGACGTCGTTGGGAGAACGAAGCGAGCTGTTACCAACGCGTTTGCAAGTACAGAATCGGAGGTGGCGAAAATGGGTTTGGCTGTTAATGACAAGACGAAATATATGCTATCATCGAGAAAGGAATCTCAACATCATCGGCAGAACGTCACGATGGATAGGTACACCATCGAAGTCGTCAAGGACTTTGTCTACCTGGGCTCCCTTATTACATCGCAATATGATATCAGTGCAGAGATCAAACGAAGAACTGCTCTTGCCAACCACTGTTTCTTTGGGCTAAGAAGGCATTTAGTAGTAAAGCCATCTCCCACAGAACCAAGGAACCTAATATAAGACCCAAATCATCCCGATCCAGCATGCTGTATGTGGCAGAAGCATGGAACCTGTCAATAACGGATGAGGATCTACTTGGATGCTTTGAAAGGAAAATTCTTCGATTCAGTTTGTATCGATGGACAACAAGCTTTACGGGCCTGAGATGGCTGGAACACGTGCAGCGTATGAACACCGACGCACCACCCCGACGAGTCTTCGATTCTACCCATTACGGTCTGCGCAACAAGGGAAGACCCTACCAGGTTGCGCACACATGTGGAAAACGACATCAACCAACTTGAAGTGCGTAAGTGGAGGGAGCTAGCTATGTACCAAGCTGGCTGGAGGGGATTGTGTGTTTGAGGCTATAGTTCACCCCGGACTGTGAGTGCCATCTTAAAAGAGCGAGTGATACTTTTGCCTATCGCATACGCACCAAAATCAGAGAATGGAACGTTCGATCCTTATATGGCGAAGGCAGATACGAGCAGTTTGAGCATGAAATGCTTGACCTTAGGAACAGGAAAAGCCGAATACAGATCTGGATACTGGATAAACGAGAATGCTGTATTGTGGGGAAGATGAAAGAGAGGGTGCCCAAAGGCTGCATGGTGCCGAAATAATTTTGAACGAAGAAGCTAGGCATAGTCTTATTTCTTGGGCGTTCATTTCTGTGAGATTAATGAAAGCAATTATTCAGTGCTACGACCTCACAAATTAAGCGACCAAGAAGACAAACGCGGTTTTCTACATTCATCTTAACTTGTTTTACATAAGTGTTTCGAGAACCGACATCATAATTGTCATGGGAGATCTTGATGCCCATGTCTGATCGGAACACAACGGTGGTGAACACGTGATGAGAAAAAATGGCTTGGGGTCACGGAATGAAATTTTTAATTTGCTGGTCGACTTTTATAAAGCCAATCGTCTTGTTCTGTGTGGGACTGTGTTTTAACATAATACTTGCAACAAAATCACCTGGGTACATCCGGATGGTCAAACTGAAAACCAAATTGACCCTATCATGATTCAGCAGCGATGGAGGACGTTAATATGCGATGTTCGAAGTATTAGAAATGCCGACATTGGATGCGACCATCATTTGGTTCTCATGAGTCTCAAGCTACAAACCGCTGCTGAGCAACGACAATCACAGGGTGTAGCAAGAAGTTCGAAGTCAAATACGAATGCGTTAAGTGGTCCCAACATATTTCGTAACTAACCACCTTAACGACAGAGTTTCGTCATTAAACAGAATTCAACAATCGATGAGATGTGGGGTGAAATAAAAAGTGTTTTTATGGAGGCTGGATTCAAAACTATACCCAAGCGGACGAGAGTTAGAGACTCTTGGAGAAGATCCCAAGACACCTGGTATAAAATCGAGCTTCGCAAATCGTTGAAAATGCTAATAAATGCCTAAGCAGATGTTCACCGAAAGCGAATATCAAATAGCAAATAAAATGGTCTATTGCTGTGCAAGACGTAATTTGAGGGTGAGGTTAGATGGTCTCGAAGAAATGGCAGAAAACGTTGGAAGTAGAGGATATATGAGGGAATTGCACCAAATAACCAAAGAAGTTACTGGGAAAAAAACAACACCAATCATCCTGTAGTGGATGTGGATGGCACTCTTTCGGTATCAATTGAGTATCAGCAACGCAGGTGTAAGGATCACTTTGGTGCTTTGCTAAATGAGTATTCCGTTTAGCGGAGTGCTGAAATGCCCTATATAAACGAGATGTTTAGATCTTATAGGGCTATTGACATCAGACCCCTTTCAGTAGGTATATGGAAATCCAATCTTTGATAGCTCTTCTCAAAAAGAACAAAGCAGCTTTACTTGACGGAATACCAGTGGAATTCCTGAAAGCTGATCCCTAGCTGACGGCTCGTTTTCAACATTCGTTGATACAAGCTGTGTGGGATAGCGGAATCTATCTCAGGGACTGGAAGGATGGTGTGATTTTGAAGTTGCCAAAGAAAGGTGACTTTAAGAATTGCAACAATTGGCTTGGTATTACAGCTTCGTCCGTGCTAGTGAAAACCATCACTCTTGAGCGAATAAAGGTTAGAATCGAGTCTTCATTCAAGATGCATCAAGCTGGTGGCCGGTCGTGTGTCGACCATATCAACACTTCACGTATTGTTCTTGACCAGTCTGCGGAGTTTCAATCACTGCTTTGCCTCATGTTTGTGAATTTTGAGAAGGACTTTGACCGAGTCAACCGTCTTCTTCTTCTTCTGGCCATAGACATTATGTTGACGGTCAGCTTTCGAACAGCGGAGAGACAGGGCATTCAATGGAGACCGTTTGAAAGGCTTAACTATTTAGACTATGCCGATGATATATGTATCTTGGCAAATTCCCCCCCGACGGTTTTCACCTTGAAGTGGTGGGGGGGCTTACGTTTGACCCTCTAGCAATCCAGCTGCAGTGTCAAGCAACCAAGAAGAACCAAAACAGAGATGTCAATCTAAACCAATGGAACTATGGATAAAGTTTACAAAGATGATGAAAATCGAGTGAGGATATGCACTCAAGTGTCGGCAGAGGTCACGGCTGTCGGCGAGGGCTTGGCTTCGAAAGAAGCTAAGTCGCCAGTGACACAAAAAGTAAACAGTTTTAACGACAAAAAAGCAACAGACTGCATTCCTACCTGTAGCAGTGGTGCCAGAAAGATTGATGAGATATTTTCTGAATATCTCATGGATCTTTCTGACTCTGAGGACGGTGCTGTGGGAACTGGCGGAGGAGAGATAGCGTCTGATGAGGAAAATCGCATCCTCAATGACGACGACTACCAATCCTTCGCCAGTTCAGACAGCTCGGACGCAGACGTCACAGTGGCGGAATACCCTGCGAAAGGTCAGTTGACAGAAGCTCCTATGGCCAAAACCCTGGTTCTGCCAGGTGCCAAGGCAACTTCGACTCCCCATAAAGGATCTGGCGAATGTGAACCAACGAAAGTCTGTGTGGATGGTCCAGGATCGTCTGAGAATCGATGCCCGCATGGGCCAAATCCGATCGAGGAAAGAATGGTACGTCCTGATACACAGAACAAAGGAGGAGATCATGACCCAGCTCTCCTCAAAAGGATCGAAAATGCTAAAAGGGCCGTGCGCAGATACGGCCAAGGCGACACAAAGAAACTCAGTCTCAGGGACTGGAAGCGTTTGAGCTGGGCTCGAAAGCTTCTTGCCAAGACTGAGACCAAGAACAAGACTTCAGTCGAGCCCAAACTGGGCGGTTCCAGACCAATCAAAGATAAATCGGCAAATCAGGGTGCCTCTTCCTCCAATTTGGCTGCCGGCAGTAATCCTAAGGTGGGACCAGGCAAATGTCCAAAACACTTAAGGGTCGATCATACTGAAACCAGCAGTCAAAGAAAAAGGACCAGGCATAATGACTCGACACCCCCGCTGACGAACGTCAGTAAGAAGCCAAAGACGGCCGCTACTCTGGCTGACGTTGTAGCCGAGAGCCTTCAGGTGGCAGTTATAAATGAGGGGAGCACCGAAAAGAGGCTAACCAGTGAGCAGTAGGCTCGGGTGGAGGTGAAGCTTCTTGAGTGTATAAACAGCGAGATTCTTGCCTTCACCGGTTTCGTGCCAACTTTCGGGCCGCTGTCGACCATTAAAGGATTCAAAATCCTTTCCTGCAGCGACGAACCGACACTGAAATGGCTTCAAGCCACCGTCAATGGTATGGAGGGGCTACTTGAAGGGGTAACATTACGAGTTGCCTCCAAAAGCGACCTTCCCACCAGACCAAAAGTCCGGATAAATATTCCGGGCCCAGGATTAACAAAGGAATTGTTGGGGAACCTTCTGCGGGCTCAAAATCCCAGCTTCCCTAGCAGCGACTGGCAGGTTCTCACGATGGAAGCGCCGACAAAAACCGGCCAAGAAGCTATAATAATGCTTAATAGCGAGACAATGGCAAAGCTTCCATCCAGAGGCTTTAAACTGAGAGTTGGTATTAATGAAGTCAAGGTGCGGCCGGTAGCCAACCCACAAAACATTAACAACAAAAATGATGAGAGTGCTGCAAGTAAATCTTCAGCATAGTAAGCTGGCCTCGGCCACCTTAGTCTCCTTCTTGGCAAAGGAGAACATCGACATAGCCCTTGTTCAAGAGCCCTGGGTTAACAGTGGCAAGATCTGCGGACTCAAGTCCAAGGACTATATAATTTATTTTAATAAAGGGCCTACAGAAGGTAATTATCGTTGTTGCATAGTGGCGAAAAAAGTTATAAATCTTTTCCTCTTATCTTCCCATTGTAGCGCAGACATGACGACGGTGAAGTGTGAAAGAAAAGGGGCCCCGCCCCTTATTTTAGCCTCCATCTACATGCCGGGTGATGAACCGGGCCCTCCGCCGTCAAGTGCCTTTGATGACCTGGTAACAGCTACAGGTAAGAATGGCTGGGACCTTCTAGCATGTTGCGACGCCAATGCTCATCACATACAGTGGGGGAGCACTGATACTAATGCAAGAGGTGAGTCACTTTTTGAATATATTATAAAGAAAAATATTTTGATTTTAAACAGAGGTAATGAACCAACCTTCATTACAAGAAATAGAAAAGAAGTGCTTGACTTGACCCATTTCCACTAATTCTGATTCCATTGTAGTCAAAAACTGGAAAGTCTCAAGCAATGTAACATTCTCAGATCATAGAATGATAACATTCCAAGTTGAGCACGAAATAGAAGACCCAAAGCCCTACAGAAATCCCAGGAAAACAAACTGGGTAGCCTTCAATGAAAGACTGGCCTCATCTTTGGGCCGTTATGAAAATATACCTATGTTAAACTCTTCAGACATTGAAAAACATGTCAGTGAACTGACGTCAGCTATTCATAGTGCTTACGAAAGTTCGTGCCCCATTACCAAAGGGAAAGGTAAACTCAACCCCGTCTGGTGGTCTAAAGAGCTGGCCACCCTCAGGAAAAAATCTAGGAGGCTATATAATAGAGCTAAACATAGTAATGAAACTGCTGACTGGGATATTTTCAAGATCAGCAAAAACGAATATAAAAACAGAACAACATATGCAAAAAGAGCAGCCTGGCGGAAATTTTGTACAGACATTGAGTCTACAAATGATGCTGCTAGGCTCAGGAAAGTCATGTCAAAGGTCCACTCACCTCCTGGCTTTCTTAAAAGACCGGATGGAACCTGGACTGACACCTGCTCTGAAACCTTGGAGTCACTTATGAGCACCCACTTCCCAGGATGTACTTTTGATGCATCTGTTGTGGATAGGGGCCCCAACATAAGCCAGACTTCTAGTATTGGCAGTCAAATAGTAGATAGACGAAAAGTGGCCTGGGCCATAGACTCCTTCTCAGCGTACAAGTCTGCAGGGCCTGATGGAATAATTCCAATTATGCTCCAAAGCTCTAAAGACGTTATTGTTCCGTTTCTGGTGGAAATATTCAAAGGATGTTTAAACATCACTTATATTCCATCTAGTTGGAGAGAAGTTAATGTCATTTTCATTCCGAAAGCTGGCAAGCCCACTCACACTGAACCGAAGGACTTTAGACCAATAAGCCTATCTTCCTTTCTTCTTAAAACCTTAGAAAGGCTGATAGAAACGCACATTCGCCTAATGCTAAATGATAGTGCTCTCTCGCAGGCCCAACATGCATACATGAAGGGCAAATCTGTTGAGACAGCACTTCATGAAGTGGTTGGCACAATTGAGAAATCAATCCACTTTAAGGAATTTACTTTAGGAGCATTCCTTGACATAGAAGGGGCCTTCAACAACGTTGAAAACAGTGCAATTCGACAAGCCCTAGACTCAGTCTGCATCGACCCGATGCTATCAAATTGGATTGACTCCATGCTTCAAACAAGAATTGTTAATGCAGAAATGGGTGATAGTAAGCTTAAAGTTAGGACTTGTAGGGGTACGCCGCAGGGAGGTGTCCTATCTCCCCTACTTTGGCTTCTAGTCGTCAACCGGATTTTGGTTGACCTAGGTTCAAGCGGCGTCAAAGTCGTGGCGTACGCTGATGACATAGTGATAATGGCCTCAGGGAAGTATGCCACCACTCTGTGCGACCTACTGCAAACAGCCCTTGACAAGCTCAGTAATTGGGCCAGGAACTGCGGACTTAATGTTAACCCAATTAAGACGGAACTGGTTCTGTTTACGAGGAAACGAAATATTCCAAATATAAATCCTCCCACCATAAATGGGACGCCGCTCCATATAACTGGCACGGCCAAATATCTTGGTTTAGTTATCGATCGTAAACTTAACTGGAAAGAGAACATCAAAGAAAGGAAAAAAAAAGCTGCAATAGCTTTCTACACATGCAGTAGAATTTTTGGCAAGAGATGGGGACCTAGCCCCAAAACTATTCATTGGATGTACACAGCCATTGTAAGGCCTATCCTGACGTACGCCTGTTTGGTTTGGTGGCCAGCCTTGGATAAGGCAATCAATCTCAAGGTCATGACAAAAATTCAGAGACTGGCATGTATAGGTACAACTAGTGCCATGAGAACCACGCCAACCGCAGCCCTAGAAACTTTCCTCTCACTTGCCCCACTCGATCTTTTCACGAAGGAGTTGGCGGCCAAAAGTGCTCTACGACTTAAAGAATGTAAAAATTGGAAAAAGGGCCACTGTGGTCACAAAACTATAATGAACTTCACTGACATAGACACTCAAACGGACTATATTTCACCGTACATAGATTTTAACCCAGTTGCACTTACAGATATTCCGACAAGGGAATTATGGAAGGAAAACCGGGTCCTAAACGCAAATCATGTATCTGTCTTTACTGACGGTTCCAAAACGGACGATGGGGTAGGGTCAGGCATCTTCTCAGACAATCCACCCATTAATAGATCATTGAAGCTCCCAAACTTCTGCAGCGTTTTCCAAGCGGAAGTGCTTGCGGTTAGCGAGGCTGCAAAATATCTTTTAACATGCGAACTGACGAACAAAAATATCGATATCTTCATAGATAGCCAGGCGGCAATCAGAGCCCTTTCGTCAATTGTCACGAAGTCAAAACTGGTTGATCGCTGCCGTAGTGAGTTGAGATTGCTGGGCCAAACGAATTCAATCACCCTTCGATGGGTCCCGGGTCACCGTGACATTTATGGCAACGAAATGGCTGATGAATTGGCCAAAAGCGGTTCATCACTTGAACCGAGCCAAACTGTACCTTGGGTTCTTATGCCACTGGAACAGGAAAAGAGTAGAATCCACCAAAGCTTCCTCAAGGCCGCTAACGACAGATGGTCAACAATTGACACCTGTCGGGTTTCAAGGAATCTTTGGCCGGATATTTCAAAGAACAAAACAGAATATTTACTGAAGCTAAGCAGACCTCAATTGTCTCTCTTGGTTGGAATCCTTACGGGTCACAACTCAATGGGAACCCACATGAGCAGAATGGGCATCAGCACATCTGACTTATGCAGAGGGTGTCAGGACGAAGAGGTGGAAGAGGGCTCATCTCACTTCCTCTGTGAATGCCCCAGCCTAGCCAAAACTAGGAAAAATGCCCTCGGAGAATACTTCTGCGACGAATTGGGCGATGTCTCATCTTTGCCACTAAAAAACATCCTTAACTTCATCCAGAAATCAGGATGGTTCAGGGAGGCACCTCATACCTAACACTTCCACTTAATCCTTCCTTTTACACTTCCCATTCCCATATTTCCCACATCCTGGGGAGCACAATGGATCCATTGAGATCCGAGTGAGGTGTTGCGGCTAGCCGCATCATCACCCCACCTAACCTAACCTAACCTATCTTGGCAAATAACATCAGCGGGCTGCACGAGATGTGTCAAACACTGAAGGTGGAAGGAGAGTCGTCTGAAAATAAATAGCAAATAGACAAAAATAGTGCAGACAGGTTGCTCCACACATCAGCATTATTTGACTACCTTGGAAGTATGAGTATTGTTTCAGCAAATGGTGGTATGAATTGATCGTTCAAAGAAGAATTAACAGAGCTCGCGCAGCTTCTGGTACTCTGTCCCAAATTGTGAAATTCAGTCAAATCTCATTACGCACTAAGTCGAAATTATTCGAATCAAATGTCAAATCCGTGCGGTTTTATGCTTGCGAAGCCTGGAAAGTCGCGACTACCATCTTGAAGAAAATGCAAGCTTTCGTGAATGGTTGTCTAGGCCATATTCTAATCTAAAGATTCGTTGGCCACAAATTATATCAAACGAAGAATTGTGGGACAGGACAAGTCAAGAGCGGCTGAACGTCAACATTTGAAAGCGTAAATGGCAATGGATTGATCACACACTGAGGATACAAAACGATGAAATTGCAAAGCAGTCAGTCCTTTGAATAGAATTCTCATGGTGCACGGCACGTTGGAAGACTAAGAAACAACATGGAAATCAACGATCCTATAGCAGAAGCAGACTCCCAGAGAAAGACGTGACCACCATGAATGGCCAATTAGAATGGTGTAGCTTTTTTTTGGCGTGTAGCACTATCAAAGGAGATACAAAAATAGTTCCTATACAGTACCATAATGAGAAGCTGTAAATGAAGCAAGAAACGCATGGTGTAGCAGAAGTTAAACATAATTCAACCCTTGCTACAAGCTGCAGCTATATTCATTCTGTTCAAGAAGTAAAGGATCGAAACAATTTGTTGACGCCCTATGCCCAAACCGGGGTTATATAGACATGAAGAAAATTAAGTTCATACCATCACAAGCTTTTAACCCTTTTCCTTTTAGAAGTGTAAATCTCACTATTTTAGCAAACTTTATCGAACTTGGTTGAAATCTCAATCACCGGCAAAAATTCTTTTTTATCTTTCAAATCCTTGAGGTCTTTTTTGTTAAAATAACAAATTTATAAAAAGTATATTTCACGAATCCAAAAGTTGCCCTTTGCATACCTTTATCGCAATTCGCAAATAAAAAAACCGATAAGATTGTATGTAAAGCTTTATACGTTGATGTGTGGAGTAACTACATACGTCAGCAAAGTGATGATACATTAAATCAATTGCTGAGTATCAAAGTTGACATGAATCCCTCTTTGGAACTATGTACTTGTCGCGATTCATATCGAGGTAGAAATTAACATGAGAAATTCATTAAACGTTTTTCCCTTGATACACCAAGGACATATTTGTATATTTTTTGTTTTTATTTATAGAAAACAAAAATATGTACATAACTATTGCAAATTAATAAATATGTGAAACATTGATTTTTCTTTTAATTTGTGTACATATGAAACCCTGATAAGATTGGTGACAGACTACAAGAGATATTAATTATTATTATATCAATGACCTACTATTTTTTTATTATATAATAAAATATTAATCGAGGAATGATAAAATCCGAACTGGAAATTCTGTTTTTTTTTAATATCGATTAAAAAATGCAAGTTATAGTATGTTTAAGGTAACTATATTGTGCATGAGTTAAGTGGTTGCCTGATTAAATAACTGAGTCAGAAAATGATTATAAGATTTTACGTAGGAAACTACAATATTTAATTTAGTCGCTTCCGTGTGCCAACAGAAGTTGATTTTCAGCTGTAGTTGTATCATTGAAGAATAAGGTGGACACAGTCGTAGCTCACTCTCCATTTAATTTAAAGTCGCCATTAGAAACAGGAAATTTATAAAAATTCATACAAAATTTCCCATTTTTAACGTCAACTTCAAGTTTAATGGATAAAAACATTTATACCGTGTTCCAACAAGAAGTTTCATTTTTAGTCATACAAAAACCGCAATTTTTGTTTTGAGAAGTGGTGATATTTTTATTTATATTTAAAGTACCAACTCTGCGGTTAAAAATGGTATTCAATAGATATAATGCCGAAGAAATGCCTCAGCACTGCCTAAAAATAATGATATTTTTGATAAATTTTTCCACCACATAATTGTGGTTTTATTCCCCAAATAACAACTCTGATGTTTTTCCTAGGCGCAGAAATTATTGGTGGAGCATTGGCTTTAGATGGTATCTTTGGTCAGTGAGTTAAGTGTGAAATCTTATCAATGAAATAAAATCCAAGATAATAAGAGAACTCAACCAAATAGGTATATTAACGAGTAATTAAGTTAAAAATGTGTACTTTCATTTGCCAAAAACTAGAGATAAAGGAAAACAGACACTAGTGACACACTCATGCTATTTACAAAAGAGATAGTGTGTATGTGAATGTCCACATATAGTGAGAAAGTATACATGTGCAACTCTTGTTAGTAGATTTTCGTAGAGATTTGGAACTCAACCTGAAAAATAAATTTAAAATAAACGTTGTCAACCCGAGTTTTGAGATATCAGATTTTCAAAAAAAAATCGAAACGTTTTTAAATATTAAAAACAATATTTTTTTACTTTTTTTAAGGTATGCGATGTTATTTCAAGTTATTTGAAATGGGTTGGGTACGAAGTCTCGCAAACAAAAATCTCGCATTGGAAATCTCACATAACGAAATCTTGCAACTACAAAATCCCGCTTTCCATACCTAATGGAAGTATTTAAGGGTGTGGTTCTTGGGTATAATCTAAGAAAAAAAATTGTATAGGGGGAAAGTTATACCTCCCCTCCCTGAGGCAGGGGGGGCAGTTTCTGAAACAATGACTTTAAATGCCAAAAACATCAAAAATCAACGAAAACTCATCTGATAATATGCTATAGTTTTTTTGAAAGCTCATACTCCATTCTTGCATTTAATTTTCAAATCAAGTTGATTAAGCGAATAGTTTTTGAAAAATTAAATTTCAAAGTCAAATTTAGAAAAAACAATTGTGATTTTTTTCTCTTAAGTCGATATTTTTCAAAATTTTACGTAATTAAGTGCTGTTTTTGTGGTCAATATTCAATGCTCTCATTATTTTTAGTCCATTACCGAAAACCAAATGCAAAAATCTTTCTTAGCTTTTGAGAAATTAAGAAAAACCAAAAGGTACTTTTCCCAAATAAGCCCGAAAAAATGAATTTATTCATGAACTATCCTTTTTTTCGAGCTTATTTGGTAAAAGTACCTTTTGTTTTTTCTTAATTTCTCAAAAACTAAGAATGATTTTTACATTTGGTTTTCGGTAATGGACTACAAAATAATGAGCCATTACCTAGTGAAAAACTCCCAACAAATGCATTTTTGCATAATTTTTTGTGTTTTTTCCATATTGCGTCACGAAATTTTGTTGGCAAACCTCAGATTCGAGGGAAAAAATCAAAACTACCCCGCAATTTGCTCGCAAAGAGCCTTTGTGAGCACAAATTGACTGGACTATCGCTTAAACAACTTTATTTAAAAACCAAATGCAAGAATTAGACCAGGAAAAATAGCACAAATCGTATGGGGAACCTTGAAAAAATTAATTCATGAAATATTAAAATTGGAATCGACGCAGAATTGCAACTTCTATAACATATCCAAAGTCCCCCAAAATCCCCGCTTTGGCTTTTTGTGTAGATGCGTTTGAAGAGGTGCAGACGGGGAGAATTTGGAGGTCTATCAAACTAAAATATTTGTTTGGGTAAAACCTAATCATATGATACATGTTTTAAGGGTAGTTTTTAACGCAGAATCTAATGAAACCAAATTCAAAATGATACAACCACCCAAAAAAAAAGTTATATTACCTACTTTTTATGTAATGATGACTTTTTTTCAGGTACAACAGGTAAAATATTACCCAAAACCAGGGTACTCAGGTATTATTCTACCCAAGTATCCGGGTATTTGTGAAACCAAGTATTACCCGGGTGAAGTCAAGAGCCCTAGTATTTAGCAACACTCCCAGCAACAGCAGCGATATTTTTACTTGCTCTTGTCGGAAGAACGCGAGTGGGAGTCTTCACAATATAAACCTCCCCGTTACGTTCAAATTTATCGATTAAATCCAATATAGCTGGGAGAGACACGGAGCGCTTGCTGGCGACCAAAAACTCTACGAACTTTACGAAACATTTCAGCGATATTTTCACTTAAAGCATAGTTTACAATAACCATGCGAAAAAAATCATAATTTTCAAAACGATTTCTATTTTATTCTGTGCACCAAATTGAATAATATTCAAGGCGAAAAACGTTTGTCATGGCCTAAGCCCCCCATTGAGTCATTAATGGCTGTTTAACAATGACGCGTTCGCGGTCGCGATGCGTACGTTACATTTAAAAAGCGATACGGCCGCGCCAAGATAAATCGAGCACAAAATTCAAAAAATTTTTCAACACAAGATGGCCACATACCTAAATTGAAATCGAAGTTCAAAGCGCACGCAAAAGTTGAAAAATCTCTACTTTCGCGTTGCAGCCGCTTACGTTACGTTGGTTTGTGTACCAACTAATGGATGCAAAATCGTAACATAATGCTCAACGCGTCATTGTAAACACTAAAAAGAAATTCCTATGCCCGAACTTTTGCGTTGACAGGCAAATCTTTCAACGCGACGCCCAACGCGGCATTAATTAAGCCATAAATAACCCTTAATTAATAAACTATAGACATAAAAATTTAAAATAATTATTTTATTTTACGCAAAACTATTTGTATGCAAATAATGCCTTGAGGTGAATACATAATTATTTTAGAAGTGTAAACCGACCATCGAAAAAAAAATATTTCATTCACCATACTTTTTTTTCGCATGCAAAACAATTTCCGGTCCATTGTTTTGCATGACATACAATGACAGCAAGGTTTTTTTTGCATGAAACATGTAAACCAATCATGCAAACAAATAATTTTGCATTTCACCTCAATTATTTTAACATGATACAATATTTGCATAGGTTTTTTTTGTGCACGGGAACTGTAAACTAGGCTGAAACCATCAGAGTGTGCAGGCAAAACCTGAGGCAGTCAATTCGGAGAATTACATGAGGTTTCAACAAGACAGAACTATGTGTAACATAGGTAATGCCTCAAAAGGCATCCTGCATGAACGATTTGAGGGAAAGGTTATCTCTGGCAGAGGTGACAATAAATTGGCAGCCAAAATCGTGCGACCCCGTCAGACTATTTCTTGCACGGTCTCAAGTCCCAGGCCTATGCCAGTAAGTCGCATTCGACCAATGCCATCAAAGTCAACATAATCCAAGAGTTCGCTCAAATTCATCCGGATCTATGCGGTAGAGACAATTAAAATATGAATTCTCGGATCCGTAGCACTGTAAGAAGCCACGCCGGACATTTGAACGATGTTACATTCCATACATGATGGCATACATGAGCCTTTTAAATTAAAAAGATTTTCGTCAATAACTCGCATACAGTTTGTTTTATTCCATCTCAGCATTGCCCAACCATATTGGAAAATCTTTAACACACATACATTACCTAATAACGTAAAATAGATGGGCGGCTTTTCAAAGCTTTTATTAATTACTTTAAAATAATAATTTTTAACAACTACTGACATTTTCAGTTTATATTTAATAAAAATACTAAACATTTTTCTGTTAAACTAACTGTTTGAACTTACCTAAAACCAATTTAAATAAGATGTTAATATTTTTGTTACACTTTTATTTCGTTTCATATGATGACTCAAGACTTACCTGAAAAGACAAATAAAAAAAATTAAATAAATTAAGAGTAAAATAAAAATATTGTAGTTAGATTTTTTTTTTCAAAATAATTCTTTTGTCTCGTAATTTTACATTTATCCATCAAAAGTCATCAAAGCTAAAAATAAATTGTTCTCTCTTGCTCCTCGGATTTGCGTTAAGGCAGTCTGGCTGATGGGAGATGTGGCGTTGATCAAAAGGTATTGAAAAACGTCAATGCTATTTTCTATTGGCCTAAGAGTAAAATTTTTTGTTTGATTTTTAGGTTAAAATATGTTCGTCATGTTAGCATTACCACTTCAAAATTTTTAAAATCTAAAATGGGATTATTTGTCGTAAATTTTTCGTAAATTTGTCGTGAAAGAAAAAAATTTGTCGCGCTTATTTTTTAAAAATTAACCCCTGGTAATGCTAACTTGACAGTCAAGTTAGCACTACCACCCCTCAAAATAGGGTAAAATGAACTCAAACAAGAAAAAGAAATATGTGAGAATTTGTCGTAAATTTATCGTAAAAGAAAAAAAAAATTCGCACTTATTTTTTAAAAAATAACCCAAAATCGATTTTTTTTCCTTTTTATTTCAATAATTCCAGCACTACCATATGAAAAATGGCGCGACAAATTATTTTTTGACACAACTCATTTAAAGACATATTACGACAATTGTTTAAACACATTCAATACCAAAAAAACACAGAGAATAAAAATTTTTCATATGGTAGTGCTGGAATTATTAAAATAAAATGGAAAAAAAATCGATTTTGGGTTATTTTTTTTTTTAAATAAGTGCGACAATTGTTTTCTTTTACGATATATTTACGACAAATTTACGGCAAATTCTCACATATT
Source organism: Dasysyrphus tricinctus (assembly GCA_963921185.1). Lineage (NCBI taxonomy): Eukaryota > Metazoa > Arthropoda > Insecta > Diptera > Syrphidae > Dasysyrphus > Dasysyrphus tricinctus. The sequence continues at coordinate 190,160,132 of OY992532.1, read as the reverse complement.
CCTTTTTCTTGTTTCAGTTCATTTTACCCTATTTTGAGGGGTGGTACCTAGTGCTAACTTGACTCTCAAGTTAGCATTACCATAGGGGTTAACTTTTAAAAAACAAGCGCGACAAATTTTTTTCTTTCACGACAAATTTACGACAAATAATCCCATTATTAGATGTCCTTCAAGTTAGCATTACCACTTCAAAATTTTAAAATCTAATATTTGGATTATTTGTCGAAAATTTGTCGTGAAAGAAAAAATTTTGTCGCGCTTGTTTTTTAAAAATTAACCCCTGGTAATGCTAACTTGAGAGTCAAGTTAGCACTAGGTACCACCCCTCAAAATAGGGTAAAATGAACTCAAACAAGAAAAATAAATATGTGAGAATTTGTCGTAAATTTGTCGTAAATATATCGTAAAAGAAAAAAAATTGTCGCACTTATTTTTTTAAAATAACCCAAAATCGATTTATTTTCCTTTTTATTTCAATAAATCCAGCACTACCATATGAAAACTTTTTATTCTTTGTGGTTTTTGGTATGGAATTTGTTTAAACAATTGTCGTAATATGTCTTTAAATAAGATGTGTTAAAAAATAATTTGTCGCGCCTTTTTTTCTATAAAAATTTCCTTGAATATGACAAAAAGCCCCAAAATTTTTTATAGAAAAAAAGGCGCGACAAATTATTTTTGACACAAATTATTTAAAGACATATTACGAAAATTGTTTAAACAAATTCCATACCAAAAAACGTAAGGAATAAAAAGTTTTCATATGGTAGTGCTGGAATTATTGAAATAAAAAGGAAAAAATCGATTTTGGGTTATTATTTAAGAGATAAGTGCGACAATTTTTTTTTACGATATATTTACGACAAATTTACGACAAATTCTCACATATTTATTTTTCTCGTTTGAGTTCATTTTACCCTATTTTGAGGGGTGGTAGTGCTAACTTGACTGTCAAGTTAACATTATCAGGGGTTATGTTTTAAAAAATAAGGGCTACAATTTTTTCTTTTACGATATATTTACGACACATTTTCACATATTCCTTTTCTTTTTTGAGTTCATTTTACCCTATTTCGAGGGGTGGTAATGCTAACTTGACTGTCAAGTTAGCATTACCAGGGGTTAATTTTTAAAAAACAAGCGCTTTAAATTTTTTTCTTTCACGACAAATTTACGACAAATAATGCAATTATTAGATTCTAAAAATTTTGAAGTGGTTATGCTAACTTGACGGACATCATTATTTGATTTTAAAAATTTCGAAGAGGTAATGCTAACTTGACGGACATGGTTAAAATATTTTTTAAATATAAAATAAACTAGTTTGTTGTAACGCCCCTGAGGGGCCCGTTGAAAATTATTGAATATATAGAAAACACTTTAACATAATATGATCGAAATAAGTATTAGTACCATAACTTTATTTAAATATTGTTTGGCATCTGGAGGCATTTCCACAAGTTTTTTATGTTAAAAATAAAAAAAATACCAAAAAAGTGGAGGGTATCAGAAAAAGTGTTTTCTCAAAAATTGGCAATACTGAAATTTTACCCAAAGGTGTGTCTATTCAACACATATTTTCTAAAGCAACAGACCTTATTTATCCAACACATTTTACCCGAATGTGTGTATACTTAAAACTTTTCTTTTTAGACATCAACTGGTTATTTTTCCAGCATGCGTTTGGCATGTAGAAGCTACCAAAAAGTGGAGGTATGACCCTTTGACATAAAAACGTATAGTCCCAAAAAGTGGCAACACTGACAATTTACACTTGGGTGCATCTACTCAACATCTATCTCTGATGACATCCAATACCCATTTGGCATGAGGATGTCCCACCATTTGCCATAAAAAAAAAGTATGTTTCCGAGCAACACTGGTATTTGGCGCAACTTTCTGCATGTTCAAAATATTAAAAACTACCAAAAAATAAGGAGGTCCCACCCTTTGACATACAAAAAATGATTTTCCTGAAAAGCGGCAACACTGAGATTTTACCCGAAAGTGCGTCTATTAACACCTATCATTTAAGATCGTTATATTCCCAACACGCGTTTGGCATTTGGAAACGTTTCCACAACTTTTTTGTATTCAAAATATTTTCCAGCGTTACAGAGTCAATCAGTGAGTCAGTCAGTGAATCAGTGATAATCGTAAATATATAATTTAATATTGTTACGAAATTCTTCCTAGGAAAGGAACACATATTTTTAAAACTTATCCACTTGAGAAAGAGAGACCCTAGTGAAGAAGACGACTATGAAATACAGGAAAATTTGATTGTAACGTTTACTCGTTACTTAAACTTTTTACTTGTACTGCTTGTATACGCGTTGCTTCTACTTGTTATACTTTTACTCGTTAGTTTTACTCGCTACTTCTACGCATTTCTTCTCTTCGATTTTTGTATTCATTACTTTAACTTTTTCATTCGTTACTTTTACTCGTAACATGTACTCGTAATTTTTACTCCTTACTTCTACTCGTTACTTTTACTCATGACTTGTGCTCGTAATTTTTACTTCTTACTTCTACTAGTTCCTTTTACCTTTTACTCTTTAGAGCAGTGTTTCCCAACGTGGGGCCCACGCCACACAAGGGGGCTGTTTGACTTTAAACGGGGACAATTTAACGATCTGCTGAATTTCAACCTTTTTAGATTTCCAAATAAAATGAGTGTGAAGGAGAAAAAAGATCTCATTTAAAGCCTAGTATGCAGATCGAGCAAAGACAAATTTTATCCCTACATTTTTTTTCTCGAGACAAATTTTGAAGGTGTAGAGATAAAAACAAAAGTCAAAGTAGAACAGTAGCGTAGTTAGAAACTTAAAAATTTGAAACTTTTACATGCAGAGAAATCAGATACAGATTCCTTCAAAGCATTTGCAGAGCAAGAAAAATTGATCGCATGTGCTTGATGGGGAATAATATAATGTGGATGGATGAAAATACCATTACGAGGTCTTAAATTTTCAGTTTTTACTTCTCTGGAAAAAGGCGATTTTAGGGAAATTTAAATTTTTTCCGTCATAATATAGTTTTTCCCCCATCTGTCAAGCCATCAACTGTCAAACTATATTTAAGGATCGCTACGATGTCAATGGACTAAAAAGCTATACAAATTCTGAAATTTTTGAAGGTTCTTTACTTGTCCGGGAAAAACTGATTAAGGGTACTTGTTTGCCATTTGGATCAAATTAACTTTTTTTAATTTGATCCAAATGTCAAACAAGTGCCCTAAATCACTTTTCCCCGGAGAATTGTAAAAAACCTTCAAAAGATGTCAAATTTCATAGAGGGATGAATGTGTCGTCGATGGATTAAGAAAATCCTGCCAAAATCAGATATGTTCACCAGTTTTCTAATGCTCCCAAAATCCAATTAAATTTGTCAACTCTGTTTGCTGCTTCCAACTCGAGTTAACTCGATTTGAGAATAAATTTAAATTTTTTATTGAAAAAATATTTTCCGTAGATGTATGTGGCCTTTTTGTACCCTTTCCCATTAGCTACGCCACTGACTGATTTAAAACAGCTTTTCTATTTATACTACTCTCATCTCATTCCATGTCATCATTTTCTGTACGTATTTTATATTTTATTTCAGTCGTGCGTCCTCACAACGTCTTAATAATGAAAAGAATGTAACAGGGAGATGATTTTAGTTTAAAAAAAGCGAAATGTATATAAAACGTCACAATTTGTCCGGAAAATAATGCTTCGATCATTCTTTTTCCGCGCAAAACTAAGTGGAGACTTTCTTTTACCTTTTAAAGTACAGCGGTTACGACTGTCAAATTTTGCGCTGGAGCTGCGTACCGCTTGGAAAAAAATCCCAGACAAAATTTGTCCTGGGAAAAATTTTATATGGAAGATAAATTTTGTCTCGATCTGCGTACTAGGCTTAAGCACTCATTTAGAGAGTCCGAACTCAATCTTGGCTTGTTCAAATTTTGATTTGTGCCTTTCTTCCTTATTTTTAATCACTCAAGTTCTTGTAGTGAAAATTAAAAATTTTTCAATGCTAAAATTTTTTTAAATATTATGTTGGGGGGTCATAGGATTTTGGAAAAATGTTGGTGGGGCATAGCACATAAAAGGTTGGGAAACACTGCCTTAGAGGTTCCCCCAAATATAAAGTGCACGACTGGATCGCACGTACTTGCTCTTATGTTCAAGTTTCTTGGAACTTAAGAACTTTTAAAATATGCAAGTCATTACAGAACAAATACCTATATAAAAATATAAAAACAGAATATAGAAAAATATAGAAGTATACATAAAAAGCATTTAAATCGTTCTTTAAAATTTATAAATAACTAGCCTTTACCCGCGGCTTCTCTCGCGCTCATGTTTATTTTGCCAATATACAGAAATCATTAACGAAAAAATTATTAATTTCTGTTATTGGTTAATACAGACGAACATAAAATGTTTACAAAATGAAAAATATTTACTGCAGTCATAGGTTCTACCTCGCTGCGAACTGAATATCCCACTATTAGTCCAACATATGGTAGCAAATTTTTTGGGTGAACGCATAACCAAAATATGAGTTCGAGAATCTTTTTCAACACCCGTGTTGGAGATGGTGTGTTGAAAATATGTATAGCTGTTTTCCAATGTTTGTGACAGGGTTACAACCACATCAATCCATTTTCAAAGAACAGGAAATGATTTTCTGTCATTTCCCTAAGTCCATAGACTTTAATTTTGACGATCTGATTAAAAGGACCATTTTTACCATTTTAGGTGCACCATATCCATCAATATTTGAAAATTTAAAAAAATCAAACGAAACATAAAGCTGATAAGCTTTGCTTTAGAATGTCATATCTTGAGCTCTATTAATCAGATCATAAAATTAATTTTTTTGGACTTGGAAGAATTCCAGAACGCAATTTCTCATTTTAAATAAATGAATTGAAGTGATTGTACCTCTGACACAAAAAATTGAAAAGTGCTATTTTTAACCCCTCGTCCCGAGAACGGGCGTCAAAAAAAATCTGCCAAAACTTTTGCGTTTAAAGGGATGACTCATCAGTCACTCTCATAGAAAACCTGGCGGGCAGCTTGGTCCTCTTATCTTTTCTGTCTTTGAAAAGGTGTCTCATAAGCTTTTCGCTCCACTTGTTCTTGCCTCCTTAATTCAGCATGAACAGAGGTTTTTTGAAATCGAGCAAGTTTTGCTACCCCGGCTCGCAGTGAGATCCTGGTTAATTTAGAACATCGTTTGCGAGGCATTTCAAAAAGAAAGAAACTAAAAGAGAAAGCAAAATTAAGGAAACTGAAAAAGTAGAATTAGAAGTAATAAACGAACCTCAAAATAATAAACAAACTATCGCTCAAACGAAATTTCAAAATTGATTGATTTGTTTTCAAACTTCATTAATTTGTTTCCAAAATTCATTTTTTTTTTCCTATACCTAAGTTGTTTTGGTACCAAATATTATTTTCTTTTTTTGTTTCATATGGTAAAAAAAAGTATCCTATTGACGCTTCCAGAGTCCCATCTATCTCTATATCAAAATTCATCCTGATTGATTCAGCGGTTTAGGCGATAAAGCGTAACAAACAAACAAACAAACTCACTTTCACATTTATAATATTAGTAGGATTAGTAAATTAGTACGGGGTAGTTAGAATTTTGCTGGGAAATAATTCAAACATGCAGTTTGACTCTGATATTCAAAAGGGTATTAGTACACGAGCCGAAAACCACATTTTTCACAATTGCACCTAGAGTCATTTGGCCGCCATTTTGTTTTTAACGGCTTTTTTGTTATCAGACGTAACTCACGTATTTTTGACGCTACGAGAAAAAATTGTGAGACAAACTTGTAGAAAATTTAATTGTCTACAAAATATGTTAAGTAACTTTTTTCGATAAGTGCTTTTTTTAAAAAGTTATTCTGCATTTTCTTAAAAAAAGTAGGGGTTGATTTTGGTAAATTCATCATATCTTATTTTTTTGTTCTAAAATCTATATTTTGTTCTATATTTTTTACCTTAACAGCTTTGTTATACGGCTTACGGTTCTCGCCGTAGCGACGGTAGCGCATATTAACAGTAGAGAACTGTATAGAATCATATATTTTTCACTACTTGACCTCTGCTGGTAAATATAAACCTCGAGGTTCGAAAGCAAATTAGCACTCGAGCCAAAAACATAATTCTTCACAACTGCCCGTAGAGTCATTTAGCCACCATTTTGTTTTTAAGGTTTCTTAAATCTTCGCAAGTAACTCACTTTTTATTTATGCCAGACAAAAAAGTTGTAGAACAAACTTGTAGAACATTTAATTTCCAACAAAATGTTTCTTGTAACTTTTTTCGATAAGTACTTTTTTTAAATTGTACTGCATTTTGTAAAAAAAAAGGTTTCTTTTCAATTTATGGTAGAAGTTATAAATGAACCCCTAGAAATAAATGGATTATAACCTTTCTCGATGACTTCATTTTATTAAAAAAAGATAGAAGTTCAGTATGTTACATTTCAGGTTAGATATGACATAAAAATATGACAATGATAACAAAAGCTTAGTTTTAAGTGGTATACATTATTTTGAACAGGAATGTTGTGTTTTATTCAACAATTTATCATAAAAAAATAAATGTCGAAATAAAAGTTGTAGGTAGACCTTTCAATTATCTATATTTTTTGCCTCAATATATTTTTCTTATGCGGCATACTTCTGTAGCGCATATATGTATGTATATTCGAGAAATCCGTACAGCATTGGATGTTTTATTTTTGTTATAATTTTGTTTTGTTATATTCGTATCATAATTGGCTATACTCAAACAAATAATTGACGACATAACTCTCTTCCACCCCACCCTCAACATGGAGTTTTTCACTACAAAAACGAGCGAACAACAAAGAAATAAAATCTGTTTTCTTCCAAAGAGGCTCAAACAGTTAAGCGAAAAAAGATATCTGTGAAAATGTGGGCTCTTAAAAATCATGTTTAGACATGCCTCGTCGCAGATTTCGGTTTTCCATACGATTTGAGAAATCTCCTCTTTGTATTTGGAATTTTATAACTTGATGCATAATAACAAGTATTTAAACTAACTACTTACGTTTTTCTTATAGAAAATTGAACTTTCTACACAAAAGGTCTTCATATGTTTTATCGTAAATACAGCCCTTTTGAAGTTGCATCCATTTAAACCCAGTCGATAAAATTATCTTACATTTATTTAACATTAAATTAGCATTATTTTAGAAATTTAAGATATTAATTTGGGAATTTCTATGTAATTTCCCACAAAAGTTCTGAAGTCATTTCTCAATTGGAGTGCGATATTAGTTAATTTTACAATTCGGAAATATAGTTAAACTATACGCAAATAATTTAAACTATTAACAAATCATATCATAAGGTATACCGCATAAGAAAAAAATATTGTGGCAAAAAATATAGATAATTGAAAGGTCTACCTACAACTTTTATTTCGACATTTATTTTTTTATAAAAAATAAATTAAAAAGGAACCCTTTTTTTAACAAAATGCAGTACAATTTTAAAAAAGTACTTATCGAAAAAAGTTACAAGAACCATTTTGTTGGAAATTAAATGTTCCACAAGTTTGTTCTACAACTTTTTTGTCTGGCATAAATAAAAATTGAGTTACTTGCGAAGATATAAACAACCTTAAAAACAAAATGGTGGCTTAATGACTCTACGGGCAGTTGTGAAGAATTATGTTTTCGACTCGAGTACTAATTTGCTTTCGAACCTCGAGGTTTCTATTTACCAGCAGAAGTCAAGTAGTTAAAAATATATGATTCTATACAGTTCTCTACTATTAAAATGCGCTACAGGGCGAGAACCGTAAGCCGTATAACAAAACTGTTAAGGTTAAAACTATAGATAATTGAAGGGACTATAACTTTTACTTCGATTTTTTTTTTTTTTTTAAGAACAAAAAAATAAGATATGATGAATTTACCAAAATCAACCCCTAATTTTTTTAAGAAAATGCAGAATAACTTTTTAAAAAAAGCACTTATCGAAAAAAGTTACTTAACATATTTTTTTGACAATTAAATTTTCTACAAGTTTGTTTCACAATTTTTTTTTCGTAGCGTCAAAAATACGTGAGTTACGCCTGATAACAAAAAAAGCCGTTAAAAACAAAATGGCGGCCAAATGACTCTAGGTACAATTGTGAAAAATGTGGTTTTCGGCTCGTGTACTAATACCCTTTCGAATATCAAAGTCAAACTGCATGTTTGAATTATTTCTCAGAGCTCCATATAATGAAATCTAATTACCCCGTACTAAATAGCTTAGCGCTCAAAACCAAGTATGCCATTTTATTATTTTTAAAAAATCCAAAATTTACTTTTTTCAAGATTTTGATATTATCATTGACATTTTAAAGAAGCTTTTTTATAAAAAAAAAATTAGTGGAATAGGTTGAACCATTAAAGAGAAAATAGAAAGTCAAAAAAACCGTTATATGGCAGGTACCGTTAATAACAGTCTTTGGAATTTTTTTGTATACCAGAAAGTACACCATATACCTATAGGTACCTACTTACATACACTGATATTTTTTTATCAAAGTCGTTGAAACCGTTTTCGAGATAAATTTGCTTTTTCTTAAAGGTTGTATGGCAAGTACCGTTATCTTGGGAGCTAAAAACAAAAAATTCAATTTCACCTCTGGAGAGTTACAAAAAAAACTTAAGTTCAAAATTTGAAGAAAATCGTTTCAGTGGTTTAGGCTCTAGGTTGAGGTACAACCAGACAGGCAGGCAGACAGAATTGTGCCACCCACCTTTTTCGTGTTCTCTATTATCGTAATGTCGTGCTTGCACGAATCCAAAACTTGCCCTATAGTATGTATATATCGCAAAGTAAAAATTGATGCTGGTACCCTAAAGTACAACCTAATTTACTGCTAGGGCCCCATTTTTAACTCTTAAATTATGTAGATCTAAGCATTCTTAAAATATGACCTTAACTCCTTTTAGTTTGATAGTATAGTAAGATCGATTCAAAATCAAAAAATTTAAAAAAAAAAAAAACGATTTTTGCACCCACAGCTCCAAAAAGTCTCCATGAATGGAAAATCTGAACAGCAATCAATTTTTGTCATTAAAAAAAATAATCTAATTATTTTTTTTATTTTAAGAAAAGCTTAGCTATTTCCGTAGTATTTAAATATTGTTTGTTCTCCTGTCAGCAATTTAGAAAATTATTCTTCCCGCCTTAACGGGGAGAAGGAAACCCAACCAGCCATTTGATTTTTTACTTGCGATATAGGTATGTAGGTACTATAGGGCAAGTTTTGGATTCGTACAAAAAAAATTTGAGATAACAAAAACAATCAAACATAACATTACGATGATAGAGAACACGAAGAAAGTGGGTGGCACAGTTCTGTCTGTCTGTCTGTCTGTATCTGGATCTACAGCCAAAACCAATGATGCGATTTTCTTTTGAACTTAAGGTTATTTGTAAGTCTCCAGGGGGGAAATTGAAATTTTTCTTAGCTCTAAAAGTAACGGCACTGGCCATACAACTGTTAAGGAAAAGCTAATTTATCTTAAAAACGGCTCCAACGATTTCGATAACAAAAATCAGTGTATTATTGTAGATATGGTATACTTTCGGGCAAGAAAAAAACTACCAAAAACATTTATTAACGGTACCTGCCATATAACGGTTTTTTTTATTTGCGGTTTTCTCATTAACCGCTCATCCGATTTCAATAAAAAATTTTCCACAAAAGCTTTGTTAGATTATAAATAATAGCAAACCAAAGTTTTGTAAAAAATAAATTTTGGATTTTTAAAAAAAGATTCAAATTTTTTTTTTGAAAATTCAATATTTCAAAAACGGGTGGATGAATTATTTTGAATTTCAGTTTTAAATGTATATTAATATATATGTACTCAAAATTGGCATACCAAAAATTTGTTTGAAAAATGTTACAAAAATGTTATACCTATATACAAATTTACCTACTTAATTTTTTCAATTAATCAAATGGCATACTTTTTTTTTAGCTCTAAGCTAGGTATATATCAGGCTGTTTATACAATTAAAAGAACGATTTAAATACTTTTTTATACTTTTTTATAATTACTTGAATATTTTTTTAAGTTTTTAAGTCCCACACAACTTGAACATAAGAGCAAGTACGTGCGTTCCAGTCGTGCATTTTATTTCGTGTATTTATTTCCTTATTTAATTTACAATAGTTTTAAAATTAAAATAAATATGTTAAATATGTACCTGCTCTATAGTTCTTAATTCACTCTTTTAAATAATACGCTTTATTAAAACAAGGCAATGTCTATTAAAAAAAATCGAAAGTACAGGAGATAATTCCAGCAATATCTCAAATTTTTAATTAATTTTAAAATTGTTTCTTATTATTTCTTTAAACTTTTTCTATCGTATTTGTATACATACATATGTTAGTATGTTTATACTTAATAGTTCATTAAAAACCAATTTAAAATTACTAAAACATTTTAGATTTAAATTAAGACAACAAAACATCAATCACACCTGTTTTCATATACGTCATAATATTTGACTGATTTGTATATTTATAAATGGATAATTGTATTTGTAAAGAAAAAATAAATGACTAACAAAGAAATATGTATGAAAAGAATTATATATTTTAAGACATCATTATTACTTTTATACATATGTACTTTCATATATAAACTGTATACATATATTATTATGAATCACAAGTGGTCTTATCTATTCGTCAAACAAACTAATAGAAAAGCTATAAGTGCTGTGTTCTTTTTATAGATTTTAAATTCTGTTATCACATTCGAAGACCTGGTATACGGGCATGAACTTCAGATGTACTTTTCGAGCTAAGAACCTTACTTTACAAATATATTCACTTTATGAGGAAAAAGGCCTTGCTTAATTAGGTGTAAATAAATTTTGAATAGGTTGTTTGGATTTCAGGGGAGGGACTACACAATAAGGGTATTCATGCAACGTCGTAAGTTTACAAATTGTTTAAAGTGATAAGTTTACGCAAACGCTTGCATGAACGACCTTTTTATTCATTTGGTTAAATGCTGTGTAATCAAATCAAATATTAAATGTGAAAACGTGACTTCTCTTTCGAAAGCAAAAGTTTACGAAGCCTGACCAAAAGTAGCAAAATTAATTATGGGTCTGCCTTATGGTTTTCATGTATTCGCTCTTTTTCATGCGACCATTTCAGTAAACTATCGACTATTATAGCTCAACCACGACAGCTTCCGTTTATTAAGGACAAGGCCGCACGCAGGATTTCGATTAAAGGAGGAGCAAAATCATTCAAACAAAAATTTGGGACAGAAATCTTGCTTTAAAATGCTTTCAAAAGAAGACAAATTGCCTAATGTATGAAATTGGTATATTCTTATTGGCGGGGGGCAAGAACCCCTAGCTGCCCCCCTTCTGTACGCCCTTGATTAATAACTTTTCTATCAATGAAAATAACACGTTGTTGGTGTAGTTTCGTCGACGTTAGCGAATGATTCGCGTTGATTTAGGAAGAGCTGGCAAGTAGCTTTCTTAATCGTTGAGTGAATATATAGACGTCCAACCAACCGCGATATGATAGTTACAGAACATGGTCAGAGTTTTTTTTTAGTTCTCTGAGATATCATATCATATTTCTGAACACGCCTAGCTCAAAAAGTCACAATGACGCTTCGATAAGTTCATCCAAATAAATTTGGTTAATTTTCCGCAGAAAAATCCTTGGTTAATTTTGACCAAATTGTGTAAACCATTTCTCATGCAAAATTTGACAGTTCATTAACCGAATGATATACTTAACTTTTTTTTTAAGTAACCCCTGGTAATGCAACTTGACATAATTATGTCCGTCAAGTTAGCATTATCAGTTCAAAATTTTGAAAAAAAAGTCAGGCTTGTTTTTTAAAAATATAACCCCTGGTAGTGCTAACTTGACAGTCAAGTTAGCAAATGTCCGTCAAGTAAGCATTGCACTTCAAAATTTTGAAAATCCAATAGGTAATTGTGTTATAACTGTCGTAAATTTGTAGTGAAATAAAAATGATTGTATGAGGCTTGTTTTTTATATAACCCCTGGTAAATGCTAACTTGACAGTCATGTTACCATCCCTCAAAATATGGTAAAATGAACTCAAAAAAGAAAAAGTTATGTGAGTAATGGTCGTAAATTTATCGTAAATATATCGTGAAAGGAAAGAACATCGTCGAGTTTTAATTTAAAAAATAACCACTGGTATAGTGTTAACTTGACAAAAAAGTTAGAAAATTTTCATGGTTGTATCAAGAACTATCGCTATTTTGTCCCTGAACAATAATGAAACTTCGAAAAAATTGCGACAAAGCTGATTTTTGCTGGAGTGGTTTTTTATGACGTCTTAAGCATTTCCAGAAAAGTACCTTAAATTTGGCCCGGGGCTGAATTTTTAGGGGGGGGGTGAAAGGGGTTGAAGTTCAGTTTTTAGCTATCGGTTTTATTGAAAAAATGTGAAGGCAAAAATTAAAGCTGATGTTATTCTACACAAAAATGTTAACACACATTTTTTCGTAGAACCAATTGTTTCAGAGAAAAACGTTCAAGAACTTAATGGTGCAGTGAGTTTAGCCCAACAAATTTATAAAATGTTTGCTTATCGCTGGGCAAATTTTGTTTTATGATTTATGTTTAAGTAGGTTCAACTCCTTATTGTAAAATCAAGTTTTTGGGGTGGTAGGGGAAAGGGAATAGCCGCCATCTTGAAAACAAGGTTGATTTTGTTTTTTTTAATAACTCTTTGAAATTGTGTTTTTCAAAAAAATTACCAAAGGACAGATTTTAGATGATTAAATTATCTAAAAAATGAGCCATTACACAGCTCTGTATGTTTATTAATCTCAAAGTTACAGCGGATCAAAGGTCACCTATGCCTCATATGAGGCAGTGAGAGCCATAGTGGCCTAACTGCAATTTTATCGAAATTGAGTTTAATACAAAAATTGAATCTGTATATATTAAGCAATATTTCAGCATTTATTTTTTTTAAATTGATAGCTCCATGCAACACTTATAAGACTTTTTGCATTTAGAGGGCACCCACAAAAAAATTCAAAGCTTGAGTGCTAAAGTGGCCTATCTGATCAGTTATAACGGTATTTTGAAAAACCGTTAATGCAAAATCAAAAACCTTTTAATTTTGCAAATAAAAATCAAAATTATGTTAATTTATTTAAAAACCACAAATTTTTGATTTTTTTTTAAACCACAAGTGTTTAAAAATAATCTGCTCCTTATTTTTGCTCTACTGAAAATAATGAAAAGTGCAGTTAGGCCACTATGGCTCTCACTGCCTCATATATGGTGGGGATGAAATGACGTTTTTTAAGGTTTTTCGCTTATTTGTGAATTTTTTTGATGATGTCTAGAATATATTATGCACTGCTCTTGATTGTCTGTAAAATGAGCCTTCTATTCTGACCAACAAGATTCACAAATAAGCGAAAAACCTTAAAAAAACGTCATTTCATCCACACCATATATGAGGCATTCCCAAAAAACTGAACTTCAACCCCTTTCACCCCCCTAAAAAATTTAGCCCCGGGCCAATTGTCGCAATTTTTCGAAGTTTGGCCATTTTTTTGTATAATTTTCCTGGGCTATAATGGTAGGCTCTGGACCTTTGGCACCTCATATGAGGGAAATTTGATAAAAAAATATCCCATCTAATTGGTCAGAAAAGGTCAACTGGTCCCAGAAATTGGTCAGCCCTAGATAACTTTTAATCAAGGCTTAAACTTTCTCAAGGTCGTTCAAGGTCACGCGCGATTTTTGGCACCTCATTTAACGGAAATTTTCCAAAAATATATACCATCTGAAAGATTTCTAGATCGTGATAAAAGGTCAACGACATTAAAGGAACAATTTTTTTTTTCAATTTTTGTTAGCGTTTTCTGAAGAGCTGTATCGTTGACGAGTGGTCGCATTGAGTTGAAATAAAAAGCATTTTACAGCTTTATGTTTTTTGTTTCGAGATTTTTTTGCAAACAAATTTTTTTGAAGTACCGTTATTGCGTTATTGCAAAAAATGAGACGAGACGACAAAATTTTTTTTTTTTTTTTTATTTTTTTTGAAGATCCTCATTTCTATGGATACATTTTTTTGAGTTAATTAAATGTCGTGATCAGATACCTTGTTTGTTCAACTTCAATTCGGTTTTTTTTTGTTGTCGTAACATTTTTTTAGACATGGTTTATCTGACTTTGAATGAAAAAAGATACTTTTAGCCTTGATTACCAATATCTTAGCAAATAATGAGGTTATAAAAAATTCAAAGACAGTTTCGGAAATTTGAGAAAGCGTTTTACAAGATTTTTTTAAGATTTTGTAGAAATTATTTTTTTTACCCTTCACCGTTAGTTTAAAAAAACCGACGTTTTGTGGTCTTTTCGTAAATCTTTTTTTTTCTTTGCAAATATTGATTGCATGGCTTGCGTTGGTATGCAAATTTATAGACTTTTAGATGATCAATACTCTTGTAAATTTTCAAATTGATTCATCGAACCGTTTTTCCTCACCAAAACTTCAAAGTCTTACAAACCAGGTAATGGAACAAATTGTGTTTTTCCTAAACAATGCGTAGTCGTCATCAAAATGACAAGAAAGCCACAATTCCAGTGGATTTTTTTCACAGTTTTGCATTAGTTAGATACTTTTTTGAATTGATATGAAATAAAAAGTACATTAAACAAAAAAAAAATGATTTCAAAAATTTTTCAAACAAGAAAACTTGTTTTTTTATTTTTGTTTTTTTTTTGAAAAAATGTATTTTTTATTTCATTTTAATTCAAAAAAAGTATCTAACTAATGCAAAACCGAATTGAAGCTCAACAAACAAGGTATCTGATCACGACATTTAATTGACTCAACAAAATTTATCCATAGAAATGAGGACCTTCAAAAAAAATAATTTTGTTGTCTCGTCTCATTTTTTGCAATAACGCAATAACGGTACTTCAAAAAAATTTTTTTTGCAAACAAATCTCGAAACAAAAAACATAAAGCTGTAAAATGCTTTTTATTTCAACTCAATACGACCATTCGTCACAAAGATACAGCTCTCCGAAAAACGCTAACAAAAATTGAAAAAAAATTTGTTCCTTTAATTTCGTTGACTAGTGTATTTTCTGTAATTGGTCAGTCACAGATTTTTTTCTATGAATTTTTGAAGTTCGTTTCAAGGTCACAAAAAAAACTTTTGGCACCTCATTTGGGTCATTAAAAAAAAAGTATGCAATTTGAAAGGTCTCTTCACGGTTGTAAAGGTCAGCTATTTTCAGTAATTGGTCAGCCATAGTTTTTTTTTTATGAATTTTTAAATTATTGTTCAAGGTCACGTGCGATTTTTGGCACCTCATTTATGGGAAATTTACAAAAATTTAATACCACCTGAAAGGTCCTAAGATCTTTATAAAAGGTCAGCTAGTATCAGTAATTGGTCAGCTATAGATTCGTTTTTACAATTTTTTAAAGTTTTTTTTCTAGGTAGTGATCGTGATCGGAAAATTTCTCTTAAATGAGGTGCCAAAAATCGCGCGTGACTTTGAGCGACCTTGCGAAAGTTTAAGCCTTGATTAAAAGTTATCTAGGGCTGACCAATTTCAAATCAATTACTGACCAATTAGATGGGATATTTTTTTTATCAAATTTCCCTCATATGAGGTGCCAAAGGTCCAGAGCCATTATAGTAATTTCAAGATTTTGTAATTTTTTTGTTTTTCTCCAAGAACTCATTAAAATCGCTTTTTTTTGAGTAAATCCTTGTAAAATTCCTTACAGTAAAATTTTTAATGAATCCAGCACATAGAAACTTTTTATTCAGTGTTTTTTTTTTTTGTTTTTGCATGAAAAATGTTTTCGTATGGTGGTGCTGCTTAAATCAATAATTTTAGGGCTTGTTTTAATATTTAAGCCTTTTGTGCGGCAATTTGTGCGTACACAACAAAACACACTAATATATCCGAGGTTTTAATTTTGGTATACAAATGGCAACACTAATTTCAACCACATTGTATAAGCCATAATTTTCAACTTTGGTCCATTTTAACAAGTAAAAGTGCTGTTGTAAATATGGAGAAACTTCTTATTTTACCATCAGGCAATTTGTTGTTACCCATGCTGGAATGGAAGTAATCATCCGGTACAAGATAAATGACGAGCAAATGTTGCGTTTTATTTTTAGTGGTTTTGCGAGTGGCAGCAGCTTCACCAGGGCGTATAGGAGATGTGGAGCAACAACATTTTTCAAGTGACGATAGATAAAACAGAAACAGGCGCGTGTAACTAATTAAAAAAAAATAAACAAATTTACCCAGGTGTGATCTATTTTTGGAATACATTTGATACAAATTGATAACAATTTTTTTTAATCTCTGTGATGGATAACAATCGAATAAATCTTGAAACATCAAGTGGCAATTTAAAGTAGGTAATCGTATGAAATAGCAATCAATGTTATTTTATTAACGAGAGTATTTACCCTTTTAAGGCTTATGGGCTTTAATATGAAAAAAAAAATAATATGGCATACATATTTTTATTTTTCCATTTTTGGGTAACATTCCAGTTCTGTGTCGCATTTTTGTATGCAAATTCATATGAGTTTCTCTGACTGTGAATTTGCAATGAGAACTTTTTTTTTCAATTAATATTTCCTGGTTTGGGGATTGAGACGATAAATGGAACAAAAGTAATGAGAATATCAAGTAGAAGCTGTGACGATGTATTTGAGGAAGTGGATATTAAGGAATGACGACGTAAAGTGCATATACAAATGGCATACTAAATGAAAGATTTATTTGACTTGCAATTCCTTAAATGATTTTGTTTTTTGTTATAAAAACCAAGAGCAATAAAAAGAAAAGCAGACAGACAATTTAATACTCCTAGTTTGAATCGACTCTTTCCGAGTTATTTTTGTGAGTTCAAGCCATTCTTAATTTAAGATTAAAATATATGCGTATACATAGGTACATTTATAAATATGCTTGTACATATGTATGTTTGATATGCTACATTTATAACTGGATCGCACTAGTCGCTTTTGCTATTCAAATCTCAGTGGCTTAGCATTGAAGTGTAAAGTAATGGTTAACTGTAGATATATAATATATGTTATACTTGAGGAGCTTAAAAAAGACCAGGGCGGCCTTAGAAACTTAGTTTGAGAAAAAAAACACCTTTCTTATGAAAAAAAATCTCAATTCTTTTTAAGACAAGAAAGCAAGATGGTACAGTTTTTTTTTTTCTTTAGAAAAAGATAATTATCTTCAATAATAAATTCTCTTAAAACGGCGTTAAGAAGAAGTAAAAGGTTTCCAAGGTTACCTAGGGATCCATAAAACAACCTGTTTCCAGAGGGTCGAAACACAAAAAACAAATGAACGAGCCGACGCAAGCCATATATCTAATATCTAATACTTTAGTAATTTCGTGCATTAAATGTCAACTCTTTCCATTTCCTTAAATAAAAATTTAGTCCCCGAATGTCTAATGAAGAGATATTGCGAACCTCCCAAAATGCTAAGTTAGGTAGCATTTTTTGGAGTTGCCACAGTTTACAGAGAAGCTCTACGCTGTGCATTCATCTAACACAAACATCAACAATCAGTTGTCCCAGTCCCAGTATTAAGATATCATCGACAAACATCAACTATCAGTTGTCCCAGTCCCAGTATTAAGATATCATCGAAGATGCTTTCGATACCACCGGGTATAAAGCGGAGGAGTCTAATAAGAATGAGTCTTAAGACAAAGCCGTGCTCGGAGACTTCAATAATAAAGTCCGGAAGAAAAATATTTTTGACGGTTTAGTTGGAAAGCGATCCCCAAATGGTCGAACTGCCAACCAAATTGACCACGTGCTGATTGGTGCAAGGTGCAAGGTGCAAGGTCCAAACGTGGACTCCGACTATATTCTTGTTGTGATAAAGTTCAGAGAAAGACCCCGCAAAGGAAGAAATTCAACATTGCATGCCTTAGCACTTCTGAGAAAGCCATAAACTACAGTGAACAATTGGCCACGAAACTTCCTGCCGTACCCTCAGCCAAAAGCGTCAACCAGTGGAAACAATACCGCATCATTAAGGAAATAGTCGAGACCACCATAGGCTATCAACCACATAGAAAAAAGAACCCGTAGCATGATGATTAATGCGCGGTATTGAACAAGGAGACGGAAAATGCAAGAATACAAATGCTGCAACGGAACAAAGAGAACAAATGAGCATGAGACCAGTCAATCAAGATCAAGTCCCACCGCCCAGTACTGAAGAGGATAAGAAAGGCATCCACGCAAGCTTAAGAACAACAAATCCGCTCGGATGGTCTACCTGCGGAACTCTTTAATTATGGAGAAGATGTCCTGGTAGGCTGCATGCAACAGCTCATCAACCAAGTGTGGGAGGAGGAAAGTATACCCGATGACTAGTCAAATAGCTCCGTATGCCCAATCTACAAAAAAGGCGATCCTATGTCCTGCAAAAACTACAGCGGAATATCCCTACAAGATCCTATCCAACGTACTATGTAAGCATCTAAAACCTTTCTGCAACACTATGATCGGCACGTACCAGTGTGGCTTCAGACCAGGCAGATCAAAGATAGACTAAATCTTCACATTGAGGCAAATCCTGGAAAAATAACAACGAAATTCAAGTCAAGACCCACCATTTTTTCATAGATATCAAAGCCGTATATACCTAATAGCATAAGTTGCCAAGAGCTTCTATTAGCGATATCGGAACTCGGGGTTCCGAAAAACTGATGCAGCTATGCCGCATGACGTTTTAAAATACGCAGTGCAACGTTAAATGGGTAATAGCCAGACGTGTACAGGGTTCAGACAAGGAGATGCTTTATCATGTGATTTCTTCGAACTTGTCCTGGAGCAGATAGTGCGCAAGAGTGGTGTTAATCATCTGACGACATCTTTTTCATTAGCCGCTCCAAGCGAGCTGTGCCAGAAGCATTCACAGCTTTTGATGAACAGGCGAAACGCATTGGTCATAAAGTGAATGATGACAAAACAAAGTATATGCTATCAACAAACAAAGCCTCATCTGTCCATCGCTCAGGACAAAACGTCACTTTTGGTAGCAGTTATTTCGAGGTAGTCAAGGAGTTCACCTACCTCGGGACAAACATAAGTTCCACGAACGATACCTTAGTGGGAATCCGACGAAAAACTACTCTAGCGAACCGCTGCTACTTTGGTTTGGCCAAACAAATGGGTTCAACAAAATTCCTTTCTCGAAAGACAAAGTCAACGCTATACAAAACGCTTATTCTACTAGTTCTACTCTATGGCGGCGAGTCCTGGACGATAAGTAAAAAAAGGGAACTGGCGGATATTTGGGCCTATATGCGACGAGCACGAATGGAGGAGAAGATTCAAACGTGAATTTAACGAGCTGTACCAAGATGTGGATGTAATACAAAAGGCCAAATTACGTCGACTACACTGGCTCAGCTACATCGAGCAAATGGACAACAACGCTGCCTATAATCTCGTAAAGGCCCTGACTAGAAAATTTCCGATTACTGTCGCCGATTAAAGTCCTAGGCAATAGAGCGCGATCCGTGTGTATTTTTTAAGAAAAATAACAAACAAAATTTGATCGCTGCGATCTTTTTTCCCAGTGAGGTATGGATTGTATCGCCGAATCGCGTTCCGTTTGACTAGGCCTTAAAATACTTTTATAGCTCAGGAGTATGAAAACTGTAGTTAGGGCCCTTACGAGATTATGGGCAGAACGATCAAGCCAAGAAAATTTTTGAATCCCAGCCCCTAGGTTCGACACGACCAGGAGAGCGCTTGGTCTAGACGACTGGAGCGAGCGTGCGAGGGACCGCAACTTATGAAAGACGGCAATATCTCAGGCAGAGAACCTCCATCAATCGGGAGCCGGATAAGTAAGAGGGTAAGAATGTGAACCACATAAACTTCTAACAGCACTACAAGTCCACACAGCTGATGCCACAAAGGACATTCTCTATTAACGATTTGAGGATTGTAAATTTTCCACAAAGATTGTGCTATTTAACCGCATTAGACTTTTTTTTGTTGAGTTTTCAGAAGTCACAGGTTTATGCCGATAAGCAAAAATCGAGTGATGTTTTCAAAGTCAACATCACTCAAGCCAGCCCTCAAATTTAGCCCAATATGCGGTAGATTAATTGAAAATTGGAACTCTCGGATTCGTGCCACCCTGCGAAGCCGCGATGGACATTTGAACGGTCTGATATTCCATACATAAGGGCATAGTTTTAAAATTCGATTAGTTGTTTTTTTTTTTTTTTAATATGCCTTTGGGTAGGCCACACGAGTGAGTATACTGGCAAGCGAGTTGTATACATTAGTTTTCAAATCACTTGCTGCTCTACTCGTTTCTCAGCCGGCTTCGAAAAGGTAGCCAGTTGACCAGCGAGTAGCAAATGATTCTGTGTACGAGTACTCGCCCCCTGTGGCATCCGTGTTAGCTCCTTTTTGGCTAGAAATTTTTTTGATATTATACGTTTATTAAGACACAAAACCATAATGCAGAAAACATTATTATAAAAATACACAATTCCATAATTTTCATGCAAACAAAAATCCACGTGGGACTTAGCAACAAAATAATAATAAATTTATCATGTGATGACACTTTTTCTGCGAATGAACATCGCATTAACTTTTTTTCTTTTTCTCCAACATTTTCCTTGACAAGAAAATATGAAAAATTCTTTTTCCTTCCTTTTATTTAAACGTGGGTATAGGTATGTTATATATCTACATATAAATATAATGGCATTGTCATTTTCTTAACGTCTTCTGTCAACTTTTTGCATGATGAAACTAGAACCTAGCTCGCTTGCTCCACAGAAGAAACAATTTCTGGTGCTCTAGCCGGCTTAACTTTTTATTTTTTTTTTTATATATTTTTGTATTTCACCAACCAACATTCTTCTTGGCAAAACGAGTTTCTCGCACACAAAAATGCAATCGAAGGCAGAAATGTTGTTCAATCAGAAAATCAGGAATTATCAAGAAAAACCCTCAACCTCAACAATTGCGAGAAAGGCCGCATATGTTTGTATGCGCACAGTGCGAGTGCACATACCGTAGTACTTAAATGTGGATAGGGTTACCATAATTTTTGTTGAATGTTGAATGCATTTTTTGTTTCATACTTTAAATAACCTTCAAAACTGTTTTAAATAAAAGTGGTCTTTAATACTTTGATATATCAAAAACTCGCCTTTGCCGATGATTCGCACTCTCATCTGGGTCGGTGACGGTAAGCAAGCGTCTTAAGAAGTCATAAAATCCAAACATAACCATAGAGAAGCCAATGCATTCTGAACTTAGTGTTATTTTATTGTAGTGGCTACATTATTGACTCATTTTTCTCCAAAATGATGATAGAAGAAGAGTAACAGTCAGTAACCACTGCAATCGAGGCATGATAGCCCAATTTTTGAGGGCAGGCCGAAATTGAGGACTTGTACCTTCTTGGGCAAGCTATAGTTGCATCAAGATGGGTCTACATTTCACACCAGTGTCTCAACAATCGATTTATTGAACACTAAGTTAAAATATCATTTAACCAGTCGATTTTGTGTTGTTGCTTAGCCCGCACAAATCTGTAATTTGTCGCCGTTGGATTTTTTTGTGGGGTATCGTCTAAGATAGAAGCCATGCATATACAATCCATAAACGATTCAGGCTTTCAAGAATAATGTTGATCAAGTTGTTCGTTCTACCTCTTCTTGTACTTGAATCACAATTTAACAATTAAAAAAAGCCTTAGGTATTTACCGGAATGCTTCATATTGTATTGTTATGTTGTACACTTTTTTCGTACCTACCTTTCAACTCTGGTAAAACGAACTACAGCTTTAGCTACACTAACTTACTCCACACCGGTTAAAATCCATCTCAAATCTTCGAATACAAAAGTTTGGTTGCGCTATCACTCGAGTAGAACCAGGGCCTAGTGACTTAAAACGTTCAATCATTTCTGTATTCGTGTTGTTGGCAGCAATGGAAGAAACCTACAATTTTTCGCTGAGCCCGAACGGCTAGAGGAAAAGCATTTATTCATGACAACAGATTGGAATGGAAAATTGTAGTACCTGCTGGCATAATGTTTAGTGCGTTGAACTGTCATGCCGAAGGTTTGGGTTCGATTCTCAGCCGCTGCCACCTAAAAACAGAAAATGTTTTCCCGAGGTACTGCCTCTTGCGAGAAACTAACAAATCATCCAACAGTATACTTGTCATGAATAAGTGCTTCTCATCTAGCCATTCGAACCTAGCAAAAAATTGTAGTTCCCCTCCATTCCTGCCAAGCACACACAGGAATGGTTGTAACTAAATAGGTTCTCTATGAGCTGTTGCACCACCAAATTTATATACTGTTGGAGAATTTGTCAGTTCTTTGCAAGAGTCGTTACCTACCTCGGAAAAAAACATTTTTGTATAAGGTAGGTAATAGTGGCTGGGAATTGAACCCAGACTTTCGGCATGATAGTCCATCTCACTAACTATTATGCCACGAGGTACTACACGAATATATTAAACTAAGAAACTCAGGCTAATCGATCACATTATGAGTTCAAGTTCGTTAGGTTAGACTCTAGAGATGTTTTCTCATTATAAAGATAAAGCACACGACAAATCTTCTCTTAAAATAAAACAATAAATTGTGGGGGCGACAGCCCAACGACAAGAGTTGTCACAAGGTAACAGTACCCTTGGGAAACAATACCTAATTTAGGTGAAATGAGCTGGACTATGATTCCAACGCGTGCCTACCACCTGTGTGATAGTCTTATGCACAAACCACTATGTCATGGGGCACTGCTTGTTTCATCTAAAACATCGTACCTACCTAATCTTTTCCAATACGGAAAGTGCAATCTTCAACCTCGAAATTTCCGGTCAACAATTAGGTAGGTATAAAGGCCTGGCTACTTTAAAACCAAAATTCTCTTAAGAGTAAAGAGGTTGCCTGCCAATATGAGGATGGTGTTAACTTTGAGTACTTTTAAAGCAAAGTAGGTAAGTAAAATGTAATGTTCAATTCCAAATGTGACCAATACGCTGTAAACAAAAAACGAAATGGCAACCCTGCTTGCTTCTGTCAAATCCAGATTATTCGACAAAAGAAAATTCATACTTCGAACTCAAGCCTTGAGATGAAGAGGAAAACTATGTATGTTTTCCCAAATAAGAATCAACCATCATATTGCATTCCTTTTTTTAATAATTCCATGGACACGGTAACCTAGTAATAAAGACTATGGTTTCTTTGACTCACCATCTTTAGAGTTTTTTGTTGTTTGACTCGAACTGTCACCTCCA
Organism: Dasysyrphus tricinctus; assembly: GCA_963921185.1. NCBI lineage: Eukaryota > Metazoa > Arthropoda > Insecta > Diptera > Syrphidae > Dasysyrphus > Dasysyrphus tricinctus. Next base: position 190,136,725 of record OY992532.1, on the reverse strand, counting down.
CCAGCTGATAAGCTCCTCTCCATTGAGCAGTGCATTCACTTGACTCCTCTACCTGTCGCAGCAAAAGGCCAAATTCTGTGTTATATTCTACAGATTTCTGATTAGCTTTTTTGTGTGGTTGTTGTTCTTCCACTCTGCTTCACGTGGCGAGAAGAATGAAGAAAACGTTTTCTTCAGCTTTTCTTTTATTTACCGAAAATAAAAAATAACTCACTCAATACATCTCAAGCACTTGCACTCAATTAAACTAAAAAACCAACGGGACACACACGAAATTAAACAAAAATAAAACCAAATAAAATAAAATTAAAAAAAAAGACTAAAACCGAAAAGAATTTTTCTTCTCGATCTCGATGCTGCTTCGAGCTTCGACTTCAGGTGAACGAAATTAGGAACAAAACGCACACACGAAGATGAGGGGACGGTCAATGACAGAGGGAACGAACACCGCGGGCGAGGAAGAGCACTTGGTTAATTCTTCTTTTATTTTTAATTACACACGATTTACTTCGAATTAAAGAAAACAGAAAACATCTTTCCTTAGGATTTTTTTAATATTCCGCGGCGAAATGATTGATTTTTTTATTTTTTATTTGTGTAATGTGTGGCAATCACTATGTTGTTGTTGTTGTTTTTTTGTTACTGGAATGCGATTGCATGGAATTCAATTCACTTCACATTGGCGAGGGATTTCTTTTAATTTTTTTTTTGTTGGGTTGCTGCTGCAGAATCCTACAGATTATGTTAATTTTAACGCGTTATATCACTTCATTCGTGGTTAATGTGAATTGAATTCGATAAGACATCGATTCGCGCTGCGTGTAGTTGATATTTGTTAATTTATTAACGATATTTCTACACAAAATTCAATATTTTTTTGCTGCACGAAATTAAATGAAGTAAACGCGGCCATTAAGGGCAACCCGGAACTAAAAGCGAAGATAGTTGCATTTGAAGGGTAGTTTGACAATTGGAAAGATGAGGCGAATTTGAAATATGCGCAAAGGCGAATGACAGATTTGACTGGAATAGTTGTAAGAGAAGTTGAATTAATTTATGATTTTTTTATGAAAAGCAAAAGAAATTTATGATAAGATGAGGAATTGGATAAAGTTCTGTTGATTATTTGTCATGAAATCGTTTGATATTACAATGTTATTTCAGAACTCCAGAGCGAAAATATAGTTCAGATTTTGATTTGTAGATGGCGCTATTTGGCATTATTTAACCGTGAACTGGGGTGTAACTGAGGTTTTTACTTTTTCATTTAAAAAACAAGATTTTCTTGGGATGAGATATTTGGGCCTATTCGACGAGATCTTTTATTCTGTTATTCTGTTGTGAAGATTGAGCTGTCAACTAATCTTTTATCAATAATCATTTTTGTATTCGGCATGCTAGAATCTGTCAACAAAATGTTTTTTAAATTTAAGAAATGTAAGAAAATATATCAAAATACGTATGTGTGTAGTATATATTCATTTTAAGGGTATTCATGCAACAGCGTAAAGTCGTCTTAAACGTAGTAAAGTTGTAAACTGCGTAAATCAGTCAAATTTTCCATACAAATTATGACAGAACTACGAAGTTTGAAACTTTACTACGTTTACGACGACTTTACGATGTTGCATGAATACCCTTATTATAAAAACTGAAACAAAATTATTTTTGTTAATGAAAACGCAGAACACTTGATGGAACCAAGATAAAAAAGTAATCCCCTTGATATTCTCCAAGTATGTCGATGTAGCTTCTCAAATTGCATATTTAAAGCAAGAATTCGATCAGGAAAATTGCAACAATTTACGCCAGCCACAAATACGACAATTTATAGAGAAATTTATCTAAACAAACAAGAAAGTAAAAACAAAAATATTTTTGAATGCGTAAACACAAAACACTGCATGGAAAAATAGTTTAAGAAAAATAGTCACTTCATCTTCTAGTCGCTTTGAAATCTAATTTAAAAATTGCAAAATTTACGCGTAGGTACCACAAATAAAACAATTCCATTTCAAATACAGGCGACAAGTTAAATAATAAATAATAAATGTAATAAATGTTGTTTCATTTTGTTATTAATTTGTCAGACGAAATTTGAATTCATAACATGCTGGCTCCGCTGGGGCATGAGCCATATATGCTTCGACTAAGAACATGTCTTGAAAAAGCCAATGGAG
>OY992532.1:189976345-190134345 GCA_963921185.1 Dasysyrphus tricinctus | reverse complement strand
TACGCAAATATATGCAAATGTACGCAGTTCTACGCAAATCTATGGAGATCTACGCGAATATACGCATTTCTACGCAAATCTACGCAGTTCTACCCAAATCCACGCAGATCTACGCAAATATATGCAAAAATACGCAGTTCTACCCAAATCTATGCAGATCTACGCAAATGTACGCAGTTCTATGCAAATCTACGCAGATCTACGCAAATCTTCGCAGTTCTACCTAAATCTACGCAGTTCTACGCAAATCTACACAGTTTACGCAAACTTACGCAGACCTTCGTAAATATACGCAAATTTACGCAGTTCTACGCAAATCCACGCAGATCTTCGCAAATATACGCAAATGTACGCAGTTTTACGCAAATCTACGCAGTTCTACGCAAATCCGCGCAGATCTACGCAAATATATGCAAGCAACTACGCAAAACTATGCAGATCTACGCAAATATAAGCTGTAAATGTAAATCCACGCAGATCTACGCAAATATATGCAAATCTACACAGTTCTACGCAAATCTATGCAGATCTACGCAAATATACGCAGTTCTATGCAAATTTACGCATCCACGCAAATACACGCAAATCTTCGCAGCTATACGCAAATCTACACGTTTCTTCGCATATCTACGCAGTTCTACGCAAATCTACGCAGATCTACGTAAATACACGCAAATACACGCAAATTTACGCAGTTTTACGCAAATCTACGCAGGTCTACGCAAATTAGGCAATTCTACGCAAATTTACGCAAATCTTCGTAGTTCTACACAGCTCAGAAAATCACAGAAATTAAAAGTAAAGGAACAGGCCTATTGGTTCATTTGAGAATCGTTATACATGAGTAGTTAGCAAATTTATAAAATTTTGAGCTCTTAAGGACTGGGCTATTTTATTAATATTTTGTGAAAGAAAATGTGGGTAAACTTAAGTTTTAGTCCTATTTTTCCAAATATTCTTCGAAATAGTACTGCCAAGCCCTGTTACTGGCTGCTCTACTGGCTTCCCAACTGGCTATGAAAAAGGCAAGCCAGTTGACGAGCCAGTTGCTCAGGTTCGTGTGTTAGCAAAAAAATGTGAGTGTATGGCGACTGGCTACCCAGTTCTGGCTCTTGAAGCCTCAGGGTAAGGGTGTATATGTGCAGAGCGACCTTAAGCTCTATATTGTGCCCGTCGCTATTGTGAGTTGTTATAGTTCAAATGTGAAAGTCGTCCGAGTATATCCCCAGATAGTTCAAATTTTTGACAATAATTCGGATATCCTTCAAATTGATGAAAATATCTCATCAGATGATAATCCTAATTTCATGGAAGAATATCCAGAAGACACATCAATTCATGTCTTTTATGCTATGACAAAGATAGAAATATTTTGCTGCAACCCTGCAACCATTTGAAAGTTTGTGATGATTGCTACAGAAAATTAGTTGAAAATTCACGATCTTCAATTTTAAGTCCATTTTGGTAGAACAATAAAAACAACTCAGTTAAAGTTTTATTTTGTAATTATAAATTTAAATGTAGTGATTTTGAAATTTAGTTTGACTTTCTTTTTAGAATTGCCGATTTTTTTTATTTCACAATTAAAAATCATGTAAACAATACATTTTCTATTTATTAAATTCGGACACTAAGGACCTGTTGTACAAACGTGGCTCAAATTTTGATCTGTGGTTCAAATATTTTTACTGACTGATTTCGTTGAAATTACTGGGGTTCAGCGATAGTTCAAGGTTCAAGTATGTTAAAGCAGCCAATTTAATGCCTGGACAATCGTTGAACTTTAGTTAATTCGCCAAAGTCAGTGATTTAAGAATGCTGAACCACGAGTTAAATATTTGTACAACTGGCCCTTATACTACGTATTCACTAGGTCAAATGAGGTAATTTCGTTGAAAATTTCCAAATTCGATACGAAATCATCTCATTTTCCATAAAAAATCCACATTTCGAAATGAAATAATTTCAACCAAATTTTCACGAAATTAGGTTGTAAATTAAGTCAAAACCTAACGAACACACCCAATTAGTCACAGTTTGGAAAGCTCTGAAAAGATTTTGTATGAAAATGTCAAAGTGCAATGGAAGGAGACAAAAGAAAACAACAACAAAGAGTGATTAAAAGCCAGTTGAAATTCAAAAATGAAATGAGCTGTCAAACGAAATTACTAAATTACAAATGAAAACACTTTCTGCGATTTGCGAAATTACCTCATTTCAGCTCTAATGAAAATGTAGTATTAGGACCCGTTGTACAAACGTGGTTCAAATTTTGATCCGTGGTTCAAATATTTTTACTGGCTGATTTCAACGGAATTACTGAGGTTCAACGATGGTTCAGGGTTCAATATATTTAGCCAATTTTATGTCTGTATCATCGTTAATCTTTAGTTAATTCCCCAAAGTCAGCAACTTAAAATAGCTCAACCACGATTAAAATATTTGTACAACTGGCCCTTAGAGCCAGTAATGATAACAAAACACGCCTAACATACTCAAACCTTAAACCATGGTTGAACCTCAGTTATTCCGCTGAAATCAGCGAAAAAAAGTTGTTGAGGTAATTTCGCAAATCACAGAAAAAGTGTTTGTATATGTAGTTTGATAATTTCGTTTGAGAGTTTATTACATATATTTGAATTTCAACTGCCTGTTAATCGCTTTTTGTTGTTGTTTTTTTTTCTTTCTACTTCCATTGAGCTTTGACATTTTCATACGAAACCTATTTCAGCTCTTCAAACTGTGGTCAATTGGGTATGTTTGTTAGGTTTTGACTTAATTTCCAAACTATTTTCGTGCAGATTTGATTGAAATTATCTCATTTCCAAATGTGAATTTCAAAATTTGTATGGAAAATGAGATGATTTCATATCGAATTTTGAAATATTTAACGAAATTACCTCATTTGGTCTAACGTAGTATAATACTACGTTTCCATTAGAGCTGAAATGAGGTAATTTCGCAAATCACAGAAAAAGTGTTTTCATTTGTAATTTAGTAATTTCGTTTGACAGCTCATTTAATTTTTGAATTTCACCTGGCTGTTTATCGCTTTTTGTTGTTGTTTTCTTTTGTCACCTTCCATTGCGCTTTGACATTTTTATACAAAACCAATTCAGAGCTCTTCAAACTGTGGGTTATTGGGTGTGTTCGTTAGGTATTGACTTTATTTCCAACCTAATTTCGTGAAAATTTGGTTGAAATTATCTCATTTCGAAATGTGAATTTGTATGGGAAATGAGATGATTTCGTATTGCATTTGGAAATTTTCATTGAAATTACCTCATTTGGTCTAATGAAAACGTAGTATAAGGTCCAGTTGTGCAATGCACCAGTCGTTTTTCGCAGTATAACCGGCAGACGTACAAATGTCGTGTGGAAGGTTCTATGTAGAGTTTATATGCCACTGCTGATTCGCACAGATTTATACTGCAGAAAAATGTGCGGTACATTGCCGTGTAAGCTAGAACTTAGCTTAAATGGAGATAAAATATAGCTTAGAGCAGGGGTCGGCAATTAATTTCAAGAGCGGTCCAGATAATGCAACATTTTTCATACGAGGGTCCAGAAAATGTTATATAGAAATTAGGGAGCACAAATTTAAACCCTGTTAGTAAAAAGTACTTCCATTAAAAATGATTTTTTTATTTATTTATTTATAAAAACAAAATTATATTTATTAAATTATTCAATATTTTCCTTTTGACGAAATGCAGTAACACTCTGAATGAAGTCACATTTTAACTCACCATTAAGATTTGGAGAAAATTAGCATCAACTCAGAATTAAAGGCATTTAAGTATGAATGAATTTAAGAATACTTTTAAGAAAAACACATTTATTTACATAATATTTTGATTTTGTCATGAGGACATCAAAAGCCTGGAATATGTTTTGTCTATTTTGCTTTTAAAAGTCAATATTGCTAGCAACGCTTCTATAAATATTTTACCCCTCTTCTATAATGTCAAATACTCGCATACAAATGGACATCTATCACGATACTTCAAATACAAGGGCGCATGGGTTTTCTGGAGCCAAAACGGCTTTAAGACTGGCACTAGTGGTGCTTTATTGGCACTTTTAAAAATAGTCAAAGTTGTATTGCTGGAACCGTTCTAGCCCACCCAGATAGCGTAATAAAATGGTCGATTCACTCGCTAATACTACGTTTTCATTAGAGCCGAAATGAGGTAATTTCGCAAATTACAGAATAGGTGCTTTCATCTAATTACCTCGTTTGACAGCCCAGTTTTTTTTTTGACGTTACATCATCGATTGTCACTAGTTATAAATTGAAAATGAAGAAATTAATTAAAATAAAAAAAGACGCTGGAATTTCTGTTGAATTTTACTACCCACGAAAATGGACTGCCCCTCTGCCAGTAATAGATAACCATCCAAGCCAACGATCATGCTTCCATCCAGTTGAAGACCGTAGATGTTGTCCCTGACACCGGTAGGACGGGTGCTGGATCCGAGGCGTACGTCGTCGTTTGCCGAGATACCAGACGCATTAAGTTTAAGACTATAGGACAGTCTGATGATTTTATCTGATATGGTCTGCCAGTAACAGAATCAACCATCTTACGCTTCCATACTGTTGAATAACGTCTACGTTAACCCAAAAACCGGCATGATTGGTTTGGGATTCAAAAAGTTACGGCATTTGCAGCGTTCGAGAGTCTGATGATTGGACCTAACGTTTGTAATGACAATCTAATTAATAAGGGCAATTAAAGCAAAAGATCTAACCAACAATTACAAACACCATCGGTAGATGCTGCAGAAATGGAAAAAAAGAAAAAGTCAGCACCATTACACGCAACAGGATAACAGAATCCATTGTATTCTTTCTAAATAAAGAAATATGTCTCAATTAAAACGTCCCTCATCTCACGAAGTGACGTAACTCGCAAATTGTCGTTTTTGAGATTTGGGCATAAATGTGCTAGGTTAACTTGATTGCATATGTTTCTACATCATTAGATTCCCTGAAAAATGTCTGGAACATGGTTCAATGTGTTATGACATAGTTGGCATAACTGCAATTTTAGGTGAAAAGTTTCTCACGAACAGACTTAACTGCAATTATGTGGGTAGCAGTTTTCCGTTATATTGCAAATTATTGTGTAAATACAGTGGTTTTAGGTACTAGGTGAATTTATCGGTGAGTAGAAATAAAGAGGCCTTAAATTTATGTTAAGATGTAAGCCCATTTTTGCTATTCACCTATCACTAAATTAAATTTAAATGGCATTCGGTTTTTCCTGTTTACTATACTCAGTCAAACAAAAATGTTCAGTAAAAGGCTTATGGGCGAACTTTTTTTCAAAATAGTGATACCTGTGCGTACTATCAAGACACTAAAATGTCTCACTAATAAACTTTTTTCAAAACAGTGGTGCCTGTGTATACTGTCACGACACTTAAACTTCTAAATAAAATTTCTCACGAACTGACGTATCTGGTTGATCGATTATTTTTAACTGTTTTAAGTTAAGTATATACAATGAATCTCATATCATTTGAAACTTAAGCAAATTCTTGTAATTTTACAAAAAAAAAAAATACCAAAACCGTTGTAAAACACAAAAGTAACGCCTATAGAAGGAGGACACAAAACTTAAAACAGCTCTCCTGTAAAATATTGCAAAAGCAGATACGTCAGTTCGTGAGAAGAGGGACGAAAAGATGAAATCGATTTGTGTGTTTTAAAAAAGGGAGAAAGTTCTTTCAGCAATAAAAACAAAAGCATTATATTCTCACACATATCTTCTATACTTTAGTTTATATTATTTCCTGTTTCTTCACTAATGCAAATAAATGAACAAAATATAAAAATTAAAAATTATTATTATCTTCATTTTGAATACTGCCTGTAGAACTTCCTCAAAACATTCCCGGAAACTGTTGTGCGTTTCGCTGGTTTCATCAATTCGCGACACGATCTACTCTCAAATGGAAATAAATACTTTCAAATTTTCTGCCCACATGCAATGCAATATAATAAGACAGGTCATTCATAACACGTCAAAAGTAACGAAGTTGGAAGATAGATACACAAATACAAACATCGTTGGCCGAATGAAATGCAATCCAATAAGACATGTTATAAGATGTCAAAAGTCACGTAGGAGATAGATATATTTACACATCATTGGCCGAATGTTCGGCTGCCGAATAGCGTTGGAGTGAAAGATCACAATTTGTATCAAAAAGCTTTTTACCATTGTGTGGTGAAAGCTGAAAATGGGTCTGTTCATAAAGATATGTTCGCATCGATACAAGATTTCATTGAGATTTCAACGAAATCTCGCATTTCTAAATCTCAAAACTGTATGGGGAAATGTGAAGATTTGGACTGAAATCGAAGATTTCACTCTGGTGGGAACGTAGTATTAGAGAGCAATCAAACAGAAACAATATGCAACATCAGTAGCAAAAAGTCTAATTTTTTCTCTTGAAAATTCAGAGTTCCGTTGTTATTTCGCACCTTTTGCGCTACTTTTTGCCTTAACTTATTTCTATCACAAAATAATAAGGGTATTCATGCATAAGCGTAAAGTCATCGTAAATGTAGTAAAGTTGAAAACTTCGTAGAATTACGAAGTATAAAACTTTACAACGTTTACGATGATCATACGCTGTTGCAAGAATACCGCTAATTTGACCTATTCTGCCACATCTATTATCCTGCTATGAATTTTCTGTTATCAACCACAGGAGATTTTCACCATAAACAATCTTTTATAATTGGTGTTCAGGAGTTTGATCTGTTATAATTTTCTGTTCTGAAACTACGAAAACTGAATCTGTTACCAAACAGACCTAAAATCTATTGTCACATTTAGCTAATCTGTTACATGCTGGCTCCACTAGACATGAGTGATTCCCAACATCCAAACCACAATCCAATCAGCAGTCTGATTTGTATGGATATGTCACTGCCCAGACATGGACTATTCAGGCTCCATTGGCTTTTTCAAGACATGTTCTTAGTCGAAGCATATATGGCTCATGCCCCAGCGGAGCCAGCATGTTATGAATTCAAATTTCGTCTGACAAATTAATAACAAAATGAAACAACATTTATTACATTTATTATTTATTATTTAACTTGTCGCCTGTATTTGAAATGGAATTGTTTTATTTGCGGTACCTACGCGTAAATTTTGCAATTTTTAAATTAGATTTCAAAGCGACTAGAAGATGAAGTGACTATTTTTCTTAAACTATTTTTCCATGCAGTGTTTTGTGTTTACGCATTCAAAAATATTTTTGTTTTTACTTTCTTGTTTGTTTAGATAAATTTCTCTATAAATTAATTAATTTGGCTGAACAATACCAAAATATTTTTTTTTTTAAGATCTAACATGTGTATTAGAAACCAAATTGTCGTATTTGTGGCTGGCGTAAATTGTTGCAATTTTCCTGATCGAATTCTTGCTTTAAATATGCAATTTGAGAAGCTACATCGACATACTTGGAGAATATCAAGGGGATTACTTTTTTATCTTGGTTCCATCAAGTGTTCTGCGTTTTCATTAACAAAAATAATTTTGTTTCAGTTTTTATAATAAGGGTATTCATGCAACATCGTAAAGTCGTCGTAAACGTAGTAAAGTTTCAAACTTCGTAGTTCTGTCATAATTTGTATGGAAAATTTGACTGATTTACGCAGTTTACAACTTTACTACGTTTAAGACGACTTTACGCTGTTGCATGAATACCCTTAAAATGAATATATACTACACACATACGTATTTTGATATATTTTCTTACATTTCTTACATTTAAAAAACATTTTGTTGACAGATTCTAGCATGCCGAATACAAAAATGATTATTGATAAAGGATTAGTTGACAGCTCAATCTTCACAACAGAATAACAGAATAAAAGATCTCGTCGAATAGGCCCAAATATCTCATCCCAAGAAAATCTTGTTTTTTAAATGAAAAAGTAAAAACCTCAGTTACACCCCAGTTCACGGTTAAATAATGCCAAATAGCGCCATCTACAAATCAAAATCTGAACTATATTTTCGCTCTGGAGTTCTGAAATAACATTGTAATATCAAACGATGTCATGACAAATAATCAACAGAACTTTATCCAATTCCTCATCTTATCATAAATTTCTTTTGCTTTTCATAAAAAAATCATAAATTAATTCAACTTCTCTTACAACTATTCCAGTCAAATCTGTCATTCGCCTTTGCGCATATTTCAAATTCGCCTCATCTTTCCAATTGTCAAACTACCCTTCAAATGCAACTATCTTCGCTTTTAGTTCCGGGTTGCCCTTAATGGCCGCGTTTACTTCATTTAATTTCGTGCAGCAAAAAAATATTGAATTTTGTGTAGAAATATCGTTAATAAATTAACAAATATCAACTACACGCAGCGCGAATCGATGTCTTATCGAATTCAATTCACATTAACCACGAATGAAGTGATATAACGCGTTAAAATTAACATAATCTGTAGGATTCTGCAGCAGCAACCCAACAAAAAAAAAATTAAAAGAAATCCCTCGCCAATGTGAAGTGAATTGAATTCCATGCAATCGCATTCCAGTAACAAAAAAACAACAACAACAACATAGTGATTGCCACACATTACACAAATAAAAAATAAAAAAATCAATCATTTCGCCGCGAAATATTAAAAAAATCCAAAGGAAAGATGTTTTCTGTTTTCTTTAATTCGAAGTAAATCGTGTGTAATTAAAAATAAAAGAAGAATTAACCAAGTGCTCTTCCTCGCCCGTTGTGTTCGTTCCCTCTGTCATTGACCGTCCCCTCATCTTCGTGTGTGCGTTTTGTTCCTAATTTCGTTCACCTGAAGTCGAAGCTCGAAGCAGCATCGAGATCGAGAAGAAAAATTCTTTTCGGTTTTAGTCTTTTTTTTTAAATTTTATTTTATTTGGTTTTATTTTTGTTTAATTTCGTGTGTGTCCCGTTGGTTTTTTAGTTTAATTGAGTGCAAGTGCTTGAGATGTATTGAGTGAGTTATTTTTTATTTTCGGTAAATAAAAGAAAAGCTGAAGAAAACGTTTTCTTCATTCTTCTCGCCACGTGAAGCAGAGTGGAAGAACAACAACCACACAAAAAAGCTAATCAGAAATCTGTAGAATATAACACAGAATTTGGCCTTTTGCTGCGACAGGTAGAGGAGTCAAGTGAATGCACTGCTCAATGGAGAGGAGCTTATCAGCTGGTGGAGGTGACAGTTCGAGTCAAACAACAAAAAACTCTAAAGATGGTGAGTCAAAGAAACCATAGTCTTTATTACTAGGTTACCGTGTCCATGGAATTATTAAAACAAAGGAATGCAATATGATGGTTGATTCTTATTTGGGAAAACATACATAGTTTTCCCCTTCATCTCAAGGCTTGAGTTCGAAGTATGAATTTTCTTTTGTCGAATAATCTGGATTTGACAGAAGCAAGCAGGGTTGCCATTTCGTTTTTTGTTTACAGCGTATTGGTCACATTTGGAATTGAACATTACATTTTACTTACCTACTTTGCTTTAAAAGTACTCAAAGTTAACACCATCCTCATATTGGCAGGCAACCTCTTTACTCTTAAGAGAATTTTGGTTTTAAAGTAGCCAGGCCTTTATACCTACCTAATTGTTGACCGGAAATTTCGAGGTTGAAGATTGCACTTTCCGTATTGGAAAAGATTAGGTACTATGTTTTACATGAAACAATCAGTGCCCCATGACATAGTGGTTTGTGCATAAGACTATCACACAGGTGGTAGGCACGCGTTGGAATCATAGTCCAGCTCATTTCACCTAAATTAGGTATTGTTTCCCAAGGGTACTGTTACCTTGTGACAACTCTTGTCGTTGGGCTGTCGCCCCCACAATTTATTGTTTTATTTTAAGAGAAGATTTGTCGTGTGCTTTATAATGAGAAAACATCTCTAGAGTCTAACCTAACGAACTTGAACTCATAATGTGATCGATTGAGCCTGAGTTTCTTAGTTTAATATATTCGTGTAGTACCTCGTGGCATAACAGTTAGTGAGATGGACTATCATGCCGAAAGTCTGGGTTCAATTCCCAGCCACTATTACCTACCTTATACAAAAATGTTTTTTTCCGAGGTAGGTAACGACTCTTGCAAAGAACTGACAAATTCTCCAACAGTATATAAATTTGGTGGTGCAACAGCTCATAGAGAACCTATTTAGTTACAACCATTCCTGTGTGTGCTTGGCAGGAATGGAGGGGAACTACAATTTTTTGCTAAGTTCGAATGGCTAGATGAGAAGCACTTATTCATGACAAGTATACTGTTGGATGATTTGTTAGTTTCTCGCAAGAGGCAGTACCTCGGGAAAACATTTTCTGTTTTTAGGTGGCAGCGGCTGAGAATCGAACCCAAACCTTCGGCATGACAGTTCAACGCACTAAACATTATGCCAGCAGGTACTACAATTTTCCATTCCAATCTGTTGTCATGAATAAATGCTTTTCCTCTAGCCGTTCGGGCTCAGCAAAAAATTTTAGGTTTCTTCCGTTACTGCCAACAACACGAATACAGGAATGATTGAGTGTTTTAAGTCACTAGGCCCTGGTTCTACTCGAGTAATAGCGCCACCAAACTTTTGTTTTCGAAGATTTGAGATGGATTTTAACCGATGTGGAGTAAATTAGTGTAGCTAAAGCTCTAGTTCGTTGCACCAGAGTTGAAAGGTAGATACGAAAAAAGTGTACAACATAACAATACAATATGAAGCATTTCGGTAAATAAGGCTTTTTTTAATTGTTAAATTGTGATTCAAGTACAAGAAAAGGTAGAACGAACAACTTGATCAACATTATTCTTGAAAGCCTGAATCGTTTATGGATTGTATATGCATGGCTTTTATCTTGGACGATACCCCACAAAAAAATCCAACGGCGTCAAATCACAGATTTGTGCGGGCTAAGCAACAACACAAAATCGACTGGTTAAATGATACTTTAACTTAGTGTTCAATTAATCGATTGTTGAGACACTGGTGTGAAACGTAGACCCTTCTTGATGCAACTATAGCTTGCCCAAGAAGGTACAAGTCCTTAATTTCGGCCTGCCCTCAAAAATTGGGCTATCATCCCTCGATTGCAGTGGTTACTGACTGTTACTCTTCTTCTATCATCATTTTGGAGAAAAATGAGTCATTAACGTCGCCACTACAATAAAATAACACTAAGTTCAGAATGCATTGACTTCTCTATGGTTATGTTTGGATTTTATGACTTCTTAAGACGCTTGCTTACCGTCACCGACCCAGATGAGAGTGCGAAACATCGGCAAAGATGATTTTGATATATCAAAGTATTAAAGACCACTTTTATTTAAAACAGTTTTGAAGGTGCGTAAAGTAAAAAACAAAAATACCTGTAGCAACAAAGAAAATAAGAGAAACGTCAAAGCTTCTCATTAGCCGATGATATGTCTCTTGAACCAAAATTTCTTTTCTACCATAAAGTTCCTTTTTTCTGAGTTATTTAAAGTATGAAATAAAAAATGCATTCAACATTCAACAAAAATTATGGTAACCCTATCCACATTTAAGTACTACGGTATGTGCACTCGCACTGTGCGCATACAAACATATGCGGCCTTTCGCGCAATTGTTGAGGTTGAGGGTTTTTCTTGATAATTCCTGATTTTCTGATTGAACAACATTTCTGCCTTCGATTGCATTTTTGTGTGCGAGAAACTCGTTTTGCCAAGAAGAATGTTGGTTGGCGAAATACAAAAATATATAAAAAAAAAATAAAAAATTAAGCCGGCTAGAGCACGAGAAATTGTTTCTTCTGTGGAGCAAGCGAGCTAGGTTCTAGTTTCATCATGCAAAAAGTTGGCAGAAGACGTTAAGAAAATGACAATGCCATTATATTTATATGTAGATATATAACATACCTATGCCCACGTTTAAATAAAAGGAAGGAAAAAGAATTTTTCATATTTTCTTGTCAAGGAAAATGTTGGAGAAAAAGAAAAAAAGTTAATGCGATGTTCATTCGCAGAAAAAGTGTCATCACATGATAAATTTATTATTATTTTGTTGCTAAGTCCCACGTGGATTTTTGTTTGCATGAAAATTATGGAATTGTGTGTTTTTATAATAATGTTTTCTGCATTATGGTTTTGTGTCTTAATAAACGTATAATATCAAAAAACTTTCTAGCCAAAAAGGAGCTAACACGGATGCCACAGGGGGCGAGTACTCGTACACAGAATCATTTGCTACTCGCTTGTCAACTGGCTACCTTTTCGAAGCCGGCTGAGAAACGAGTAGAGCAGCAAGTGATTTGAAAATTAATGTATACAACTCGCTTGCCAGTATACTCACTCGTGTGGCCTACCCAAAGGCATATTAAAAAAAAAAAAAAACTAATCGAATTTTAAAACTAGCCCTTATGTATGGAATATCAGACCGTTCAAATGTCCATCGCGGCTTCGCAGGGTGGCACGAATCCGTGAGTTCCAATTTTCAATTAATCTACCGCATATTGGGCTAAATTTGAGGGCTGGCTTGAGTGATGTTGACTTTGAAAACATCACTCGATTTTTGCTTATCGGCATAAACCTGTGACTTCTGAAAACTCAACAAAAAAAAGTCTAATGCGGTTAAATAGCACAATCTTTGTGGAAAATTTACAATCCTCAAATCGTTAATAGAGAATGTCCTTGTGGCATCAGCTGTGTGGACTTATAGTGCTGTTAGAAGTTATGTGGTTCACATTCTTACCCCCTTACTTATCCGGCTCCCGATTCATGGAGGGTCTCTGCCTGAGATATTGCGGTCTTCCATAGGTTGCGGTCCCTCGCACGCTCGCTCCAGTCGTCTAGACCAAGTGCTCTCCTGGTCGTCTAAGGGGCTGGGATTCAAAGATTTTCTTGGCTTGATCGTTCTACCCATAATCTCGTTACGGCCCTAACTACATTCTTCATACTCCTAAGTTATAAAGGTAAACTTTTAAGGCCTGGTCAAACAGAACGCGATCTGGCGATACAATCAATACATCACTGGAAAAAAAGACCGCAGCGATCAAATTTTGTTTGTTATTTTTCTTAAAAAGAACGCACGGATCGCGCTCTATTGCCTAGGCCTTTAATCGGTGACAGTAATCGGAAATTTTCTAGTCAGGGCCTTTACGAGATTATAGGCAGCGTTGTTGTCCATTTGCTCGATGTAGCTGAGCCAGTGTATCGACGTAATTTGGCCTTTTGTATTACATCCACATCTTGGTACAGCTCGTTTTTGGCCTTTTGTATTACATCCACATCTTGGTACAGCTCGTTAAATTCACGTTTGAATCTTCTCCTCCATTCGCGCTCGTCGCATATAGGCCCAAATATCCGCCAATTCCCCTTTTTTACTTATCGTCCAGGACTCGGCGCCATAGAGTAGAACTGGTAGAATCAGCGTTTTGTATAGCGTGGACTTTGTCTCTCGAGAAAGGAATTTTGTTGAACCCATTTGTTTGGCCGAACCAAAATAGCAGCGGTTCGCTAGAGTAGTTTTTCGTCGAATTCCCACTAAGGTATCGTTCGTAGAACTTATATTTGTTCCGAGGTAGGTGAACTCCTTGACTACCTCGAAATTTCTGCTACCAACAGTGACGTTTTGTCCTGAGCGATTGACAGATGAGGTTTTGTTTGTTGATAGCATATACTTTGTTTTGTCATCGTTCACTCCAAGACCAATGCGTTTTGCCTGTTCATCAAAAGCTGTGAATGCTTCTGGTACAACTCGCTTGGAGCGGCTGATGATGTCGATGTCGTCCGCGTAGCCAAGCAGATGAGAAGACCTGCTGAAGATAGTGCTTTCCAGATTAACACCACTCTTGCGCACTATCTGGTCCAGGAAAAGGTTGAAGAAATCACATGATAATGCATCTCCTGTAGTTTATGGCTTTCTCAGAAGTGCTAAGGCATGCAATGTTGAATTTCTTCCTTTGCGGGGTCTTTCTCTGAACTTTGTCACAACAAGAATATAGTCGGAGTCCACGTTTGGACCTTGCACCAATCAGCACGTGGTCAATTTGGTTGGCAGTTCGACCATTTGGGGATCGCTGTCTGGCTGTTACCCATTTCACGTTGCATAGCGTATTTTAAAACGTCATGTGGCATAGCTGCATCAGTTTTTTCGGAATCCCCAGCTCCGACATCGCTAATAGAAGCTCTTGGCAACTTATGCTATTAGGTAGGTATATACGGCTTTGATGTCGATGAAAAAATGGTGGGTCACGACTTGAAATTCGTTGTTTTTTGCCTCAATGTGAAGATTTGGCCTATCGTTGATCTGCCTGGTATGAAGCCACACTGGTACGTGCCGATCATAGTTTTGCAGAAAGGTTTTAGATGCTTACATAGTACGTTGGATAGGATCTTGGAGGGATATTCCTCTGTGGTTTTTGCAGGACATAGGATCGCCCTTTTTTGTAGATTGGGCATACGGCGCTGACCAGTCATCGGGTATACTTTCCTCCTCCCACACTGGGTTGATGAGGTGTTGCATGCAGCCAACCAGGACATCTTCTCCATAATTAAAGAGTTCCGCAGGTAAACCATGCGAGCATTTGTTGTTCTTAAGCTTGTGTGGATGGCTTTCTCAACCTCTTCACTACTGGGCGGTGGGACTGGATCTTCATTGACTGGTCTCATGCTCCTTTGTTCTCTTTGTTCCGGTGCAGCATTTGTATTCGTGCATTTTCCGTCTCCTGGTTCAATACCGCGCATTCATCATCATGCCAAGGGTTCTTTTTTCTATGTGGTTGATAGCCTATGTTGGTCTCGACTATTTCCTTAATGATGCGGTATTGCTTCCACTGGTTGACGCTTGTGGCTGAGGGTACGGCAGAAAGTTTCGCGGCCAATTGTTCACTGTAGTTTATGGCTTTCTCAGAAGTGCTAAGGCATGCAATGTTGAATTTCTTCCTTTGCGGGGTCTTTCTCTGAACTTTGTCACAACAAGAATATAGTCGGAGTCCACGTTTGGACCTTGCACCTTGCACCAATCAGCACGTGGTCAATTTGGTTGGCAGTTCGACCATTTGGGGATCGCTTTCCAACTAAACCGCAAAAAACATTTTCCTTCCGGACTTTATCATTGAAGTCTCCAAGCACGGCTTTGTCTTAAGACTCATTCTTATTAGACTCCTCCGCTTTAAACCCGGTGGTATCGAAAGCATCTTCGATGATATCTTAATACTGGGACTGGGATAACTGATTGTTGATGTTTGTGTTAGATGAATGCACAGCGTAGAGCTTCCAGCTCAGGTGTTCTCTGTAAGCTGTGGCAACTCCAAAAAATGCTACCTATGTAACTTAGCATTTTGGGAGGTTCGCAATATCTTTTCATTGGACATTCGGGGACTGAATTTTTCTCTAAGGAAATGGAAAGTGTTGACATTTAATGCACGAAATTAATAACGTACCTATTAGATATTAGACACCTATATGGCTTGCGTCGGCTCATAGTTCATTTGTTTTTTGTGTTTCGACCCTCTGGAAACTGGCAGGTTGTTTGATGGATCCCTAACCTTGGAAACTTATTACTTCTTCTCAGTGCCGGATTTAGGAGAGGGCAGCAGGGTCTACAGCCCCGGGCCTCCGCAATAGATGGAATTTCAAATTCCGACGATTCAATACAGCACAAAAAAAAAAAAAAAGAAATACATAATACCAAATGCAAGTCTTAAGAACAAGAACATATAAAAGGGTTACGGAGAGTTTATGATTAAATAATAACGTATACCTAATTTATGGGACTGCAATATTATATTCAAAAGGTAATAACATTCCTTAATTCAAATTTGAAATAATTTCCTTCAATTCACTCCTGCTTTTATCTATTTTTTTTTTGAGTGCATGCACGTAACTGCATTATTCTCAACCCTCATAGTTATGGTCTTTTTCTGGTGCATCTTTTCTTAAGCCTTTTTCTAAAATTGATTATCAGAATCATTAGCAAGCAGAATTTTTTGGTCTCAATAATGGCATTGGTTTTTGGCCTGACAGTGTAACAAATGAAATGATGGAAGCATCTTGCATCTTTGTAGCATCTTGCTTTCTTGTCTTAAAAAGAATTGAGATTTTTTTTATAAGAAAAGTGTTTTTCCCTAAACTAAGTTTCTAAGGCCGCTCTGGTCTTTTTTAAGCTTCTCAAGTATAACATATATTAGGTACATATATCTACAGTTAACCATTACTTTACACTTCAATGCTAAGCCACTGAGATTTGAATTGCAAAAGCGACTAGTGCGATCCAGTTATAACTTTAGCATATCAAACATACATACTTATGTACAAGCATATTTATAAATGTATGTATGCACATAACATAATTTTAATCTTAAATTAAGAGTGGCTTAAACTCACAAAAATAACTCGGAAGGAGTCGATTCAAACCAGGAGTATTAAATTGTCTGTCTGCTTTTCTTGTTATTGCTCTTGGTTTTTATAACAAAAAACAAAATCATTTAAGGAATTGCAAGTCAAATAAATCTTTTATTTAGTATGCCATTTGTATATGCACTTTACGTCGTCATTCCTTAATATCCACTTCCTCAAATACATCGTCACAGCTTCTACTTGATATTCTCATTACTTTCGTTCCATTTATCGTCTCAATCCCCAAACCAGGAAATATTAATTGAAAAAAAAGTTCTCATTGCAAATTCACAGTCAGAGAAACTCATATGAATTTGCATACAAAAATGCGACACAGAACTGGAATGTTACCCAAAAATGGAAAAATAAAAATATGTATGCCATATTATTTTTTTTTTTCATATCAAAGCCCATAAGCCTTAAAAGGGTAAATACTCTCGTTAAAAAAATAACATTGATTGCTATTTCATACGATTACCTACTTTAAATTGCCACTTGATGTTTCAAGATTTATTCGATTGTTATCCATCACAAAGATTAAAAAAAAATTGTTATCAATTTGTATCAAATGTATTCCAAAAATAGATCACACCTGGGTAAATTTGTTTATTTTTTTTAATTAGTTACACGCGCCTGTTTCTGTTTTATCTATCGTCACTTGAAAAATGTTGTTGCTCCACATCTCATATACGCCCTGGTGAAGCTGCTGCCACTCGCAAAACCACTAAAAATAAAACGCAACATTTGCTCGTCATTTATCTTGTACCGGATGATTACTTCCATTCCAGCATGGGTAACAACAAATTGCCTGATGGTAAAATAAGAAGTTTCTCCATATTTACAACAGCACTTTTACTTGTTAAAATGGACCAAAGTTGAAAATTATGTCTTAGAAAATGTGGTTGAAATTAGGGTTGCCAC
Organism: Dasysyrphus tricinctus; assembly: GCA_963921185.1. Lineage (NCBI taxonomy): Eukaryota > Metazoa > Arthropoda > Insecta > Diptera > Syrphidae > Dasysyrphus > Dasysyrphus tricinctus. Next base: position 190,117,016 of record OY992532.1, on the reverse strand, counting down.
TTCTTTAAAAAAAAAAATAAAATCTCGGATATATTGGTGTATTTTTTTGTGTACGCAAAAATTGCCGCACCAATGGCTTGAATATTAAAAACCTTTATATTAATTTAAGCAGCACTTCCATATGAAAACTTTTTCATTCCAAAAAACACTAAGAGTAAAAAGTATCCATATGGTAGTGCTAGATTCATTAAAAAAATTCTATTGTATAGTGAATTTGAAAAACATTAATTTAATAAGTTATTAAAAATAAAAAAATCACAAAATATTGAAATTACCACCATTGTTCAGTGACAAAAAAGCTATAATTCTTGATACAACACTGAAAATTTTCTAAAAGTAGGAGAGTCCACGATGTAAAATGTGGATTTAGGTACTCGAGCGTCGTTGGGGCCTAATGCATTTTGAAGATTTGATGAAAGAGAGAAAAAAATGTTAGTAAAGTATAGGTAGGTACCATTTCATCGGTGGGGGGAGCATCTACAGGTGTTCAAAAATGTTAAAAAAAACAGTCACGTGGACATATTCGAACGCGTCAGATATTGATAGTGTATATGGCCTGGGTCTTTCTAATAACGGTGGTATGTTAATCTGCCGGTTTGCGTGGTGGGGGTGGCTGTAGCGGAGTGTAGAAATTAGAAAACAAATGGATTTACTCGAGCGCGTCAGATTTGAATAGGGGATGTTAAGTGACCCCCAAGGATGCTCACATTCAAAAGACTGACGATTCGGATGTGACGCAAGCTTGCGGCAGCTTCTTGAAAATGCAAAAAAATCGCCATTTTGAAATTCTCGAGCGCGTCAGATTTTGATATATATATATGGTTCAACTCGATGTCCTACATGTGCTGAACCTTAATCTGACGATTATCTGGAAGGGTTTTCTTAATCTGACGATTTGAAAAGAAGAAACATTTTTATTCAGGATTTTTTCAATCACTGAGGAGAGTATAATAACTTGGGCGCCAAAAATTGAAAACGGTTTTTTTTTAGAAGGGTCAAATATGTACAAGCAATTCTTACCATGGGACGAGGGATTTATGTCACCCCGTTTAGGAGGTAGAGGCAATTTTCGAGAAAAATGACTTAAATGGGAAAAAAATATTAAAAATTAGCGACAATACTTAAAATTCAAGACAATAACGGTTTTAAAAGCCAGAAATCTGTTCTCTTATCTTACATTTAAATTAAATTATTTATGTCAATAGTTTTCAAAATATTCGCATACAAACTCAAAATTTTAATAAAAAAACGCAAACAAAATGTTGGGATCAATTTTTCTAACAATTGTGAAGTGAAAACTAAATTTTTTTTTGTCGTCAATGCTCATATTAAGTTAAAATCGAACACAAAAAACCGGAAGCTTCTGTGTCTAGTTTTTGAGAAAATTGCAAGTTAATCATACTACTTTTTTGAGATATTTTTAATTTGCTTGCACTGCCAGCATTACGGCTGCGTTTTAAAGGTAAGATATGTATGCAACCCCCTGCTTGGGCTAAATATAGGATCTGGGATATGTGCTAGGTTCGGTGTTTGCCAAATTTCGTTTGCTTTAATAACTTTGAATGTATTATCTGTTTCCAATGTCAATATCTACCTACCTATACTAATGGGAACATAATCATAAAAAAGTAGTATCAGTAATTTACAATTTTCTTAAAAATCAGAAGACATAAAAGCTTCCGGTTTTTTGTGTTTGATTCAAAATTAATACGAGCATTGACCACAAAAAGAAAATTTAGTTTTTTATTCTACAGTTTTCAGAAAAATGTATCCAAATATTTTGTTTGCTTTTTTTTATAAAAATTTTGAGTGTAAATGCAAACATTTTGAAAACTATTAGCACAAATAGTTCAATTTAAATGTAGGATTAAAGAACAGGTTTATGGCTTTTAAAACCATTATTGTTTTGTATTTTAAAAATTGTCGTTGATTTTTAATACCTATTTATTTTTCCATTTAAGTCGTTTTTTTCGAAAGTCACCTCTACCTCCTAAACGGAACGAGAAAAACGGCAGATTATACTTTTCCCTTTATCCTAGAACTATCTGCTTCACAATAAAAAAAATTCAACCGCGCTCGAGAATGTCCAGGTGACAATTTTTTTTTTGCAAGTTTGTAACCCTCCCACTACATTAGGTCACACTCAAATCGTCAGATTATTGAAATACACACTTTTCAGCATGTAGGTAATTAACCTACCCTATCTTAATCTGACGCGCTCGATTATTTCGAGCTATCGATTTTTTTTTACTAATCTGACAACCTGCCCTTGGCGCCCGGCCCTACATAGAGGACTGATATATGGTGGAGGTACTCAACAGGGTGCAAGGTACCCCCCTTTATACTAATCTGACGCGCTCGAGTAAATCCCAAAATGCCTTAGTGGGCTCCCCTACTATAACTTGTCTGTCAAGTAAACATTACCAGGAGCTCATTTTTACAAAAACAATCTAGTTTTTGGCGAGGACCTAGAAAGTTTTACATAGATTCAAGCAAGGGCCCAGCAAGGGTAACTCTAGAAATTCTCTAGGGCCTCGCCAGTGAAGTAGGTAGGTAACCTTTTTCCTGGAGAGACAGCCAAAAACAAATTGTCTTTACTGGGATTCGATCCTGCCAGTGTTACCTATACCTTAACTACTGAGCTTCTTCGCAATACAGTTGTACAGTGTAGAAAATGAAAAACTATGTACCCTTTAATTTTTCTTACCCATCATGCATAAAATATTTTTTTTTTTTTTTTTTTCATATATGGGGTATTTGTGATGGGATAACAAGACCTATCCAACAAGTTTTTACCTGCGAGGGCCTCGCGAGTATTTGACAAGTTTGCCCTGTCTAGATTTTCCCTACCGAAGCCTTTCCCGTGCCTCGATTAAACTTGACAAAAACTTGCCATTTTTCCAGGCGGGTAAAATACAAACTCGACAATTTCCTTTACTTTCACGATATAGGTACATATTTACGATACATTTACTATAAATTTACGACAATTTACTCACATACCTACCTAACGGTTCTTGCCTTACCGTTTTTTTAATTTTTATTTTCTTCAAAATGGTATAACTGATTTTATATTTTTTTCTTACAGAAGCTCCCAAAAAATGTAAATATACTAAAACAAATTGAATAGGTAAAACTTAAAAAAAATATTTTTTAGATTTTTCAGAAATCTCAAATTTTTCTTTTTGAAAATCAACTATTTCGAAAACGACACGATTGATTTTTTTTAAACTCAATACTCTTAGATAAGTATTTTTAGTAGGTACTCTCTAAAATAAATATTTTAAGACAAAATTTCATATATGAAAAAATAACGATACCTTCCATACAAAAGTTAAAATCCGCTTAGGAAATTTTGATTAAACTTTTTTCCTATGCTAAAATTAGTAAACGATCTACTGCAAAAAATTATAAAATTTTGCACTTACGAACTATTAGTAGGTAGTACCTCTCATAGAATATATATATTTTTTTAGATTAATTTTTTTACATACAAATTTCAAAGAAGTTCATACCAAATTTTCAAAAAAAGTTTAAATTATTTTTTTGAAAATTCTATACCTATCTATATCAAAAACGGGCTGACAATTTTTTTTTGAAATTCTATTTATCTATGCACCTAAATAATTAGGTAGGTACTTAAGCTTCACATACCAAAATTTTTCCTTAAAAATGTTTTAAAAATTGTATATATAAAAAATTAATTTTAGAAAAACCGCAGCAGCCCCCATAAATATCTTTACTGTAAGGCTGGGTGCCAGTACTGTATTTGTGTAAGGCCAGGCAAGTGTAAAAAAGATCAGTGCTAGCACCCAGCATTACGGCGAATAAACAGTGAAGTATGTACACTGTATCAAAAAATTGCACGTACAGCAACTGAAATTATACTTACCTATAAATTTTAGGTATTTTTGTGAAGGACTTTTGCGGCTAGGAGTTAATTGATTTGCAATTATTTTTCGAGTTTTTCTATTTGCTTTTTAGAACAGTTCATGTTATCTTAGTTGACGACAAAAATTTCAACATTTTTAGATTTAACGGTCGAACATTTGGTACCAAAAACCGATCACAAAAGGGTAGGTGAGCAATTTAAAGACTACGGTGAAACATGAAGGTGAAAGCATTGTGGTTTGGGGAGTTATGGATACAAATGCAATCCTGTTTTTATTGAAACAAAAATATGGAAAAACACAAAAATTTGCATATTTGAGTAAAAAATTTAAGGCCAGTCTTGAAAGAATTGAGTTACTGAATGATTTCATACTGTTAGAGGACAATTACCGGAAGCATTAGTCTATATTAGTAAGCAAGTGGCTGCTTAACAGTGTAAAATCTTAGTTGCCTCATCCACCACCATCGTTAGACCTCGACCCCATTAACCATCTGTGGGGCTTTTTGGTAAATAAAGTTCAAAAACTCATATAACTATCAAAATTCTTCACAAATCTGTAATTTTGGAGAAACGGAACACTATACCAACACAAGTTACCTCAAAGCTTGTGTTTTTAATAATTAACTGTCTCAAATTTATAATTAGAGCCAAAAAATGGCACTTTCATTGCTAATCTGAAAGAAATTTGACTTTAAAGCCACTGTACGTGCAATTATTTGATGTAGGTATTTTTTTCGTTTCTCTTAATTTTTTGAATTTTTTTTATTTAAAAAAGCTTTGAAATATTACCTAAATATTGTCTTTTTTCTGATAAAACTTTCAATAAACCATACACAAATTGCAAAAGTTTTACAAAATCATGCCAATTTGTTTAAAAAAAACGCTTTTTTATTCAAGAAAATCAAATGTACGTACAATTTTTTGATTCACAGTAAGTATGTACCTATGCAACTTGGGGTGGGGTAACTGGTACTTTGCATTGAAGTAAGTACTACCTAAACAAATAAATCGATAGAACAATACCGATTCTACTATTTCGTCAGCTGTCTGTTAAATTGTCTCTAATATACATATGAAAAAATAAAAAAAATTATATGTGACATAACTTCCGAAAAAAAATCGGGACTTATGTCCCGCCATTGTCACAATGGCCACCAGACTGGGTGTATTCGCACCCGATTTCTGCAGGAACTGTCAGGACGTATAAGAAATAGAAACCATTAAACACCTACCCTACGATTGTCCAAACCTTCAAACAAATCGCCTCCGTTACCTTGGAAACAGGTTTGTTGGAGAACTGGACGATCTAGCGCAGGTCTCAATGGCAAACATGAGAAAATTGAACCAGTCTATTTGAATCATTAGTTTAGGAGCATCTCTGCTTTATTTTTGTAAGGGGATCACAATGGACCAATGCCCCCGTGTATGCAACAGCCTCTGTGCTGTGCACACCCCTCCTAATCTAACTTAACCTAACCTAACTTTACGGACATCTTTGAGCGGGGATTTAAATGGCAAATATTTGTGAGTATGTTTATAGGTATCATACTGCCACCTTAAAATAGACATGTTTTTTCCGAGGTACTTCCTCTTACGAGAAAATGACAAATCCGCCAAGGGTATTATTTGTCATGAATAAGTGCTTTTCCCCTCCATTCCTGCCAACAACACCAAACAGGAATGGTTGGGTGTTGTAAGCCACTAGGCCCTGGTTCTCTACGAGCTGTTGCGCCACCAGCTTTGAGACATGAATTTCAAATGTTATACTATGCAGTCCCTCCCCTGAAATCCAAGCAGCTTGCTTTTTTTCTTTTTCAAAACAACCTATCCAAAATTCAATATCACCTACTTTAGCTAGGCCTTTTTTCCTAATAAAATTAATACCTATGTATGTAAATTAAGGTTCTTAGCTCGAAAAGTACCTACATCTGAAGTTCATGCCGGTACACCAGGCCTTCAAATTTGATAACCGAATTTAAAATCTATAAATAGAACAGAGTACTTACAGCTTTTCTATTAATTTGTTTGACGAATAGATAAGACCGCTTGTGATTCATATTAATGTATGTATAAAGTTTTATATAAAAGTATGTATAAAAGTAATAATGATGTCTAAAAATATATTTCTTTTTAAATACATATTTCTTTGTTAGTCATTTATTTTTTCTTTACAAATACAATTATCCAAGTATAAATATACAAATCAGTCAAATATTATGACGGCTATGACTATGAAAACAGGTGTGATTGATGTTTTGTTGTCTTATTTTAAATCTTAAATGTTTTAGTAATTTTAAATTGGTTTTTAATGAACTATTAAGTATAAACATACTAACATATGTGTATACAAATACGATAGAAAAATTTTAAAGAAATAATAAGAAACAATTTTAAAATTAATTAAAAATTTGAGATATTGCTGGAATTATCTCTTGTACTTTCAATTTTTTTAATAGACATTGCCTTGTTTTAATAAAGCGTATTATTTAAAAGAGTAAATTAAGAACTATAGAGCAGGTACATATTTTACTTAAGGTCATTTAATTTTAAAACAATTGTAAATTAAATAAGGAAATAAATACGCGAAATAAAATGCACTACTGGAACGCACGTACTTGCTCTTATGTTCAAGTTGTGTGAGACTTAAAAACTGAAAAAAATATTCAAGTAATTATAAAAAAGTATAAAAAAGCATTGTCACCACCCTTAACGACAGAGCCTCGTCATTAAATGGAATCCAGAATTCAACAATTGATGAGATGTGGGGTGAAATTAAAAGTGTTTTTATGGAGGCTGGATCCGAAACTGTACCCAAGCGAACGAGACGTAGAGACTCGTGGATATCCCAAGACACCTGGGATAAGATCGAACTTTGCAAATCGTTGAAAATCCAAATAAATGCCGAAGCTGATGTTCAACGAAAGGCTGACTTGCGAAGAGAGTACCGCATTGCACATACGATGGTCTATCGCTGTGTGAGACGTGACAAGAGGGTGAAGGTAGATGGACTCGCAGATAATGCGGAAATCGCTGCCAGAAGAGGAGATATCCGGAAATTGTACCAAATAGCCAAAGATGTTATCGGGAAAAAAAGCAACACCAATCATCCTGTAATGGATGTGGATGGCACACTTTTGGTATCAATTGAGGATCAGCTTCGTAGATGGAAGGACCATTTTTGTGCCCTGCTAAATGAGGATTCAGTTGAGCAGAGTGCTGAAGTGCCCCAACTAAACGAGATGCGCAGGTCCCATAGGGGTATTGACATCGAACCCCCGTCAGAATCGGAAATCCATACAGCAATAAATCTCAAAAACAACAAGGCAGCTGGACTGGACGGAATACCAGCTGAATTCCTGAAAGCCGATCCCGTAACAGCGGCTAGTATTTTACATCCGCTGATACAAAGCATTTGGAAAAACGAAAGCTATCCCAGGGACTGGAAGGATGGTGTGATTGTTATGTTGCCAAAGAAAGGTGACTTAAAGAATTGCAACAATTGGCGTGGTATCACCGTTTTGTCCGTTTTCCCAAAACTAATGGCAACCATCATTCTCGAGCCTACACTCAAGAGGCACCAAGCTAGCTTCCGCAGTGGTCGATCGTGTGTCGACCATATCAACACCCTGCGTATCGTCCTCGAGCAGTCGATGGAATTTCAATCACCGCTTTACCTCATGTTCGTGGATTTTGAGAAAGCCTTTGATCGAGTTAACCGGGAATGTATATGGAGATCGTTGCTTGGTAGAGGAATTTCACCAAAAATTGTTGCCATTATAAAAGAGTCCTACAACAACGCAAGGTGTTTTGTTTTGCACAATGGGCAGCGATCCGCGACTCCTTCGTAGTGCAACAGGGTGTTAGACAAGGGGATGTTCTACGGCCAATTCTCTTCCTGCTGGCGATGGATGACGTATTGACGGCCAGTGTTGGTACAGCTGAGAGACACGGCATTCAATGGAGACCTTTCGAAAGGCTCAGTCATTTAGACTATGCTGGGTGTATGTCTACTGGCAAATAACATCAGTGGACTCAACGGGAGAGTCGAGTGGTCTAAGAATAAACAGCAAAAAGACAAAAATAATGCTCACAGGCCGCTCCACACAGCAGCGTATATTACAGGAGACGCCAGTTGAAGTAGTGGAACAGTTTAACTACCTTGGCAGTATTGTTTCTGCAAACGGTGGTACGGATCTGGACGTTAAAAGTAGAATAAATAAAGCTCGTGCTGCCTTCGGTACTCTGTCCCCAATTTGGAAATCCAGTCAAATCTCCTTACGCACTAAGTTGAGATTCTTCGAATCCAATGTGAAATCCGTGCTGTTATATGCTTGTGAAACCTGGAAAGTCACGTCTATCATTTCGAAGAAATTGCAGGTTTTTGTGAATCGCTGTCTTCGCCACATCCTAAAGATTCGCTAGCCACAAATAATATCAAATGAGGAATTGTGGCGCAGGACAAGTCAAGAGCGGCTGGATGTCGACATAAGAAAGCGTTAATGGCGTTGGATTGGTCACACACTGAGGAAACCAAACGATGAAATTGCAAAGCAGTCCTTTAAATGGAATCCTCAGGGTGCACGGCGGGTTGGAAGACCAAGAACAACATGGAAATCAACTGTCTTAGCGGAAGCAGAATCCCAGAGAAAGACGTGGCCACAGCTAAAGTACCTTGCAGCAGACCGTGAAGGATGGAGACGTTTTGTTGACGCCCTATGCCCCAGCCGGGGTTACAGGACACGATGATGATAAAAAAGCATTTAAATCGTTCTTTTAATTGTATAAACAGCCTGATAAATACCTATCTAGCTTAGAGCTAAAAAAAAAGTATGCCATTTGATTAATTGAAAAAATTAGGTAATTTTTTATATAGGTATAACATTTTTGTAACATTTTTCAAACAAATTTTTGGTATGCAAATTTTGAGTATATATTAATATACATTTAAAACTGAAATTTCAAAATAATTCATCCACCCGTTTTTGAAATATGGAATTTTCAAAAAAAAATTTTGAATCTTTTTTTAAAAATCCAAAATTGATTTTTTACAAAACTTTGGTTTGCTATTATTTATATTCTAACAAAGCTTTTGTGGAAAAAATTTTATTGAAATCGGATGAGCGGTTAATGAGAAAACCGCAAATAAAAAAAACCGTTATATGGCAGGTACCGTTAATAAATGTTTTTGGTAGTTTTTTTTTTCTTGCCAGATAGGTAATACACTAATTTTTTTTATCGAAATTGTTGGAGCCGTTTTTAAGATAAATTAGCTTTTCCTTAACGGTTGTATGGCAAGTGCCGTTACTTTTAGAGCTAAGACAAATTTCAATTTCCCCTCTGGAGACTTAAAAAAAACCTTAAGTTCAAAATTTAAAGAAAATCGCATCATTGGTTTAGGCTGTAGATCCAGATACAAACAGACAGACAGACAGACAGAATTGTGCCACCCACTTTTTTCGTGTTCTCTATTATCGTAATGTTATGTTTGATTGCTATCTCAAATTTTTTTTGCACGAATCCATAACTTGCCCTATAGTACCTATGTACATATATCGCAAGTAAAAAATCCAATGGCTGGTTGGGTTTCTTTCTCCCCGTTTAGGCGGCAAGAATAATTTTTTAAATTGCTGACAGGAGAACAAAAAATATTTAAATACTACGGAAATAGCTAAGCTTTTCTTAAAGTAAAAAAATAATTAGATTATTTGTTTTAATGACAAATATTTATTGTTGTTCAGATTTTCCATTCATGGAGACTTTTTGGAGCTGTGGGTGCAAAAATCGTTTAACCACTTTTTTTTTTTTACAATTTTTTGATATTGAATCAATCTTACTATACTATCAAACTAAAAGGAGTTAAAGTCATATTTTAAGAATGCTTAGATCTACATAATTTAAGAGTTAGAAATGGGGCCCTAGCAGTAAAGAAGGTTGTACTTTGGGGCATCAATTTTTACTTGCGATATATGTAGGTACTATAGGGCAAGTTTTGGATTCGTGCAAGCATGACATTACGATGATAGAGAACACGAAAAGGTGGGTGGCACAATTCTGTCTGCCTGCCTGTCTGGTTGTACCTCAACCTAGAGCCTAAACCACTGAAACGATTTTCTTCAAATTTTGAACTTAAGTTTTTTTTGTAAATCTCCAGAGGTGAAATTGAATTTTTTGTTTTTAGCTCCCAAGATAACGGTAGGAACTTGCCATACAACCTTTAAGAAAAAGCTAATTTATCTCGAAAACGGCTCCAATGACTTTGATAAAAAATATCAGTGTATGTACCTATAGGTATATGGTGTACTTTCTGGTATACAAAAAAATTCCAAAGACCGTTATTAACGGTACCTGCCATATAACGGTTTTTATGATTTTCTATTTTCTCTTTAATATGGCTCAACCTATTCCACTAATTTTTTTTTATAAAAAAGCTTCTTTAAAATGTCAATAATATCAAAATCTTGAAAAAAGTAAATTTTGGATTTTTTAAAAATAATAAAATGGCATACTTGGTTTTGAGCGCTAAGCTATTTACTAGTTGTTTATAAATTTTAAAGAATGATTTAAATGCTTTTTATATATTATTCTATATTCCTTTCTTATATTTTTATATATTTGTTCTGTTATGACTTGCATATTTTAAAAGTTCTTAAGTTTCAAGAAACTTGAACATAAGAGCAAGTACGTGCGATCCAGTCGTGCACTTTATATTTGGGGGAAACTCTAAGGCAGTGTTTCCCAACCTTTTATGTGCTATGCCTACGGTGCCCATATTTCTGGGAGCAAAACCCGGGACAAAATATGAAAAATTTAAAAACGTTAACAAATTTTTCGATTTTCCAATAATTTTTAAATTAAATTAAATTATCCCACGCCTCTTTCCCCCCCAGATACCGCGCGAGCTGGGGTCCATTTACACCGAGTATGACGGCAACTTCGATTGCAAGTCATATCGGCACTTATGCAATTAAATTAAGTTTTTTATGATGAAAATAAGGAAAGTTAATATGTTATGCTGATGCCAGAATAACATAACAACTTCCTTCCAAACGCGACACGAACATCAGTGAGTGAAAAAAGGTTGGGTCTGCTTAATACAAGCAGTTAGAAAAAAGTAAAAAATGAAAAATAGGATCAAGCTAAAGCCGATCTACAAACATATAATAAAAATAATAAATTAAAAAAAAAAAAATAAATAAAATAAAATAAAAATATTAAAATAATAAAATCAAAATTATGAATTTAAATGAAATAGCGTGCTAAGGCATTTGTTAGTTAGTTGAGTTTGAAGTTTCAGTTTCTCTTTATATTTAATGGTTTAATAATTAATTACTATATGTACTACATTATTTAGATTAGTTATAGGAGGAACCATAAAGGAGTTTTTTCTGTGTGATCTTGCTATGATTATAATCAAAAATATTTGAATTAGAATTTACTTCCCTCAACATTCTAGTAACTGGTTCATTTCTGCAATAGTCAGTTCTGTGAGGGGGTAGATGGAACTGGGGTACTGATCTAAGAGAGTGTGAGTTGATGTTATGTAATATCTAAAATAAAAATTCAAGAAAAACAAACGAAAAAGGAAGGAACCATAACATAAAAATAACTAAGAACTTAAAAAAAAAAGAAACTTAGCATTTTTAATTTCACTATTAAAATAAGGGCCAGTTTCTCAGTGCAGAGTTAACTCTGTGTTTGCTAGACCTCAAAATAAGTCAACCCTGAGTTATTTCAGAAGCAGCGGGAGAGTTTGGCCCTAGAGCCAACTTATCAAACTAGGCCAGTTAACTTGGAGTTACCTCCAAACCCCAAAATGTTATTCATACAATTTATGTAATGTAAGTAGAGTCATTTCAAGCTTAACGCGTTTACAGGTAGAACAGTGACTACATAAAGATATTTTTGTTTGACATCTTAAAGTAATAGATTTATCTTTTTCGTACTCTATTTGACACAAGAACATTGAAACTTATAGCGTTTTCGTTTGGTATTCCGGAAGAAGCCTCCGGACCTTTCCGATCCAGAATGCCAAACGAACAAGTTGCAACCCTTTTCTTTATTCTGAAGTTTGGGTTTAATTGTATTTGTGCACTTGGCTATTGCATTTGGGTGATGAAACATTCGCACAGCTGTTTCTCGGAATATTGATATTCCTCAATAACAGCAACGAATGTCTCCACCTTGGATTTTTACTTTGAGCAAACTCCTTATCTTAGCAAAAATTCCACATCATGGTACAAAAACAAAGAAAATGGGGAGGATGAAATGTTTGTTATATCCATTTTGTTTATAATATTTGTTCCTTTCAACTCCAATTTTTTGTATAATGCAAAATCACAATTCCAAAATCAAATAACAAACAAATTACCTTTGACGATTTTGACGTTTCAATTGTGCGCATGTATGTGTGCTTCTGGTTTTGATACTTTCTTCAAATCCAGAATCGTTTTTCTCTTCTTTTCAGAAGAAGAACTGTCATATAGTGCCAAACGAACGTTTTCAGAAGCATTCGGAATGCTTCCGGACGACCAAACGAAAACGCTATTAAATGATCCGGAAATGTTTTTATTTTATGAATAAGGATTTACTTAACGTTGAATAGAGAATGTGTAAATACAGGACAAATAATCGACAAATATCTGAATACGGGACACTTGTACGTCCCGGGTTTCTTAAAAAATAAACCAGGACAGGCTATAGAAATACGGGACAATCCCGGGAAACCAGGGACGGATGGTCACCGTAGCTATGCCCCACCAAAATTTTTCCAAAATCCTATGACCCCCCAACATAATATTTAAAAAAATTTTAGCATTCGAAAATTTTTAATTTTCACTACAAGAACTTGAGTGATTAAAAATAAGGAAGAAAGGCACAAATCAAAATTTGAACAAGCCAAGATTGAGTCCGGACTCTTTAAATGAGTGCTTAAATGAGATCTTTTTTTCCTCCTTCACACTCATTTTATTTGGAAATCTAAAAAGGTTGAAATTCATCAGATCGTAAAATTGCCCCCGTTTAAAGTCAAACTGCCCCCTTGTGTGGCGTGGGCCCCACGTTGGGAAACACTGCTCTAAGGAGTAAAAGGTAAAAGGAACTAGTAGAAGTAAGAAGTAGAAATTACGAGCACAAGTCATGAGTAAAAGTAACGAGTAGAAGTAAGGAGTAAAAATTACGAGTACAAGTTACGAGTAAAAGTAACGAATACAAGTAAAAAGTTGAAGTAATGAATAAAAAAATCGAAGAGAAGTAATGCGTAGAAGTAGCGAGTAAAAGTAACGAGTTAAAGTATAACAAGTAGAAGCAACGCGTATACAAGCAGCACAAGTAAAAAGTTTAAGTAACGAGTAAACGTTACAATAAAATTTTCCTGTATTTCATAGTCGTCTTCTTCACTAGGGTCTCTCTTTCTCAAGTGGATAAGTTTTGAAAATATGTGTTCCATTGCTAGGAAGAATTTCGTAACAATATTTATTTATACTAGTCTCCTCCCCACCCCGTGTCGAAATTCGACACCACTCAAAAAATGAAAGCTAGCTATAAAATATTTGAAAATTGAAGCAAAAAATAATTTTTAATTTTTTGAAATAAATTTTTTGAATGTGCAAAGTGAGCGGCAGTATAAAATGGTTCTTAGCTAAAATGGACCCACAGTGTTTAATTTTGTGAATCGCACACCCCCCGCGACTATAGCTTTCCAACCACATAAAATTTATCCAAATCGGTCAAATAGTTTTTGAGAAAATGGTACCACAAAATTTATCTTAGCCTATTTATATATAGATTTAAAATATATTTAAACCTAAAAAATGAAACAACAAATTTTAATCTTACGCCAATAGAATATAGCATTGACGTTTTTCAATTTTCATCAACGCCACATCTCCCATATCAGCCAGACTGCCCTAACCCAAATCTGAGGAGCTAGAGAGAACAATTCATTTTTAGCTTTGATGACTTTTGATGGATAAATGTAAAATTACGAGACAAAAGAATCATTTTTGCCAAAAATTGGGTTACACCACTTTTGCAGTCACATATATTCATATATTTTTGACGTTGCTCTTGTTCTACTAACTATTGAACCATTTTGAAAAAAAATCTAACGACAATATTTTTATTTTACTCTTAATTTATTTAATTCTTTTTTATTTGTCTTTTCAGGTAAGTCTTGAGTCATCATATGAAATGAAATAAAATTGTCACAAAAATATTACCTAACGTCTTATTTAAATTGGTTTTAGGTAAGTTCAAACAGTTAGTTTAACAGAAGATTATTTAATATTTTTAATTTTTATTTTATTTTTGTTAAAAATTATTATTGTAGCGTAATTAATAAAAGCTTTGAAAAGCCGCCCATCTATTTAACGTTATTTGGTAATGTATGTGTGTTAAAGATTTTCCAATATGGGTGGGCAATGCTGAGATGGAATAAAACAAACTGTATGCGAGTTACTGACGAAAATCTTTTTTATTTAAAAGGCTCATGTATGCCATCATGTATGGAATGTAACATGATTCAAATCTCCGCCGTGGCTTCTTACAGTGCAACGGATCTGAGACGTCATATTTTTATTGTCTCTACCGCAAAGATCCGGATGAATTTGAGCGAATTCTTGGATTATGTTGACTTTGATGGCGTTGGTCGAATGCGACTTACTGGGACTTGAGACCGTGAAAGAAATAGTCTGACCAGGTCGCACGATTTTGGCTGCCAATTCTTGTCACCTCTGCCAGAGATAACTTTTCCCTCAAATCGTTCATGCAGGATGCCTTTTGAGGCATTACCTGTGTGACACAGTTCTGCATTGTTGAAACCTCATGTCGTTCTCCGAATTGACTGCTTCAGGTTTTGCCTGCACACTCTGATGGTTTAAGCCTAGTTTACAGTTCCCGTTCGCAAAAAAAACCTATGCAAATATTGTCTCATGTCTAAAATAATTAAGGTGAAATGCAAAATTAATTGTTTGTAAAATAAAATAATTATTTTCAATTTTAAGGTCTATAGGTAGGTAGTTTATTAATTATCATCATCATCAAGTCCTGTAACCCCGGTTGGGGCATAGGGCGCCAACAAATCGTTTCCATCCTTCTCGGTCTGCAGATAGATAGATATTTTAACTGTGGCTACGTCTTTCAAAAAGTTTATTAATTAAGGGTAAATTAATGACTCAATGGGAGGCTTAGGCCAAGGCAAACGTTTTTCACCTTGAATATAATTCAATTTGATGCACAGAATAGAAGGGAAATCGTTTTGAAAATTTTGATTTTTTGTTCACATGGGAACTGTAAACTATGCTTCAGGCCTAGCTTACAGTTCCCGTGCGCAAAAAAAATCTATGCAAATATTCTCGCATGTCAAAAATAATTGAGGTGAAATGTAAATTTAATTGTTTGCATGATTGGTTTACAGTTTCATGCAAAAAAAAACTATGCTGTCATGGAATGTCATGCAAAACAATGGACCGGCAATTATTGATTTGCATGCGAAAAAAAGGGTGGTGAATAAAATATTTTTTTTTTGATGGTCGGTTTATACTTCAAAAAAAAAAAAAAAAAAATATGTATCTGAAAAAAGTCATCATTACATAAAAAGTAATATAACTTTTTTTTTTGGTGGTTGTATCATTTTGAATTTGGTTTCATTAGATTCTGCGTTAAAAACTACCCTTAAAGCATGTATCATATGATTAGGTTTTACCCAAACAAATATTTTAGTTTGATGGACCTCCAAATTCTCCCCGTCTGCACCTCTTCAAATGCATCTACACAAAAAGCCAAAGCGGAGATTTTGGGGGACTTTGGATATGTTATAGAAGTTGCAATTCTGCGTCGATTCCAATTTTAATATTTCATGAATTAATTTTTTCAAGGTTCCCCATACGATTTGTGCTATTTTTCCTGGTCTAATTCTTGCATTTGGTTTTTAAATAAAGTTGTTTTAGCGATAGTCCAGTCAATTTGTGCTCACAATGGCTCTTTGCGAGCAAATTGTGGGGTAGTTTTGATTTTTTCCCTCGAATCTGAGGTTTGCCAACAAAATTTCGTGACGCAACATGGAAAAAAACACAAAAAATGATGCAAAAATGCATTTGTTGGGAGTTTTTCACTAATGGCTCATTATTTTGTAGTCCATTACCGAAAACCAAATTTAAAAATCATTCTTAGTTTTTGAGAGATTCAGAAAAAACAAAAGGTATCTACTTTTACCAAATAAGCCCGAAAAAAGGGATAATTCATGAATAAACTCATTTTTTCGGGCTTATTTGGGAAAAGTACCTTTTACCTTTTTTCTTAATTTCTCAAAAACTAAGAAAGATTTTTGCATTTGGTTTTCGGTAATGGACTAAAAATAATGAGAGCATTGAATATACGCAAAAACAGCACTTTAATTACGTAAAATTTTGAAAAATATCGACTTAAGAGAAAAAAATCCAAATTTTTTTTTCTGAATTTGACTTTAAAATTTAATTTCTAAAAAACCTTTTGCTTAAACAACTTGATTTAAAAATTAAATGCAAGAATGGAGTATGAGCTTTCAAAAAAACTATAGCATATTATCAGATGTGTTTTCGTTGATTTTTAATGTTTTTGGCATTTAAAGTCATTGTTTGTGATGTGCTTTTTGCTTTCCAGCCGAGGTTATGCTCGCCGGTCTTGCCAGGGTCGTCCTGAAGAAAACACGAAACTTCAGAGGAAAAAGGTCTTAAAACCTTATTGCAAAATCTTTATTGAAAACAACTCTTATATTATTTATAACACACAATATTCTGTTGATATGGGTTGCTGGTAGTGCGGTTAGTTCTGGTACTGGAAACAATTCACTTGCGTTTCTGGAATCTGGTCTTGCTGGCTTGAATCGGTTACACTGGTTTCTGAAGATTCAGTCCTATTCCTGATGTTCGGTCTCGGGTAATGTAGCTTTTGATGCTTAGACCTTAAAAATGACGTTATATTTGGGTATTATGCTTTAAGCATCAAATAAACAGCAGGCTAAAACGCTCTGGTACATCAGCAGGTACTACGTCCCTGGTGGCACTCAAAACAGCAGGCTAGAACGCTGTGGTACATCAGCAGATACTACGCCCCTGGTGGCACTCAAAACAGCAGGCTAAAACGCTCTGGTACATCAGCAGGCACTACGCCCCTGGTGGCACTCAAAACAGCAGGCTATAACGCTCTGGTACATCAGCAGGTACTACGCCCCTAGTGGCACTCAAAACAGCAGGCTTAAACGCTCTGGTACATCAGCAGGTACTACGCCCCTGGTGGCACTTAAAACAGCAGGCTAAAACGCTCTGTTACATCAGCAGGTACTACGCCCCTGGTCGCAGGCTAAAAATACATCAGCAGGTACTACGCCCCTGGTGGCACTCAAAACAGCAGGCTAGAACGCTCTGGTACATCAGCAGGTACTACGCCCCTGGTGGCACTCAAAACAACAGGCTATAACGCTCTGGTACATCAGCAGGTGCTACGCCCCTGGTGGCACTCAAAACAGCAGGCTAAAACGCTCTGGTACATCAGCAGGTACTACGCCCCTGGTGGCACTCAAAACAGCAGGCTAAAAATACATCAGCAGGTACTACGCCCCTGGTGGCACTCAAAACAGCAGGTTATAACGCTCTGGTACATCAGCAGGTACTACGCCCCTGGTGGCACTCAAAACAGCAGGCTAGAACGCTCTGGTAGATCAGCAGGTACCGAAGCCCCTGGTGGTAATTAACTTGGTAGGCGCAAAGCACTCTACCACATCAGCAGGTACTACGCCCTGGTGGCACTCAAAACAGCAGGCTAGAACGCTCTGGTAGATCAGCAGGTACCGAAGCCCCTGGTGGCAATTAACTTGGTAGGCGCAAAGCACTCTACCACATCAGCAGGTACTACGCCCCTGGTGGCACTCAAAACAGCAGGCTAGAACGCTCTGGTAGATCAGCAGGTATCGAAGCCCCTGGTGGCAATTAGGACGTTTAACTTCGAACGAAGACCCCTTACCACTGGTGGGGGGAAGCCTTAGTAAGAAATAGTTGGGCAATCTCTCCTACCTAAACTTTCAACGAAACCCCTTACCACTGGTGGGGGGAAGCCTCGAGAAAGCAATAAAGCTATATGACCAGATCGTCCCGAATTGTCGTCGACCGGAAGTAATATGATTGGTTAACCCAAATTTACTATTTTTGTCGTCTGACTTATCGTATGACCGAAGAGGTGCTTTTCGTTCATCCAAGCAGATCCTCATGTTACTTTTTCAGTAAAGACTGAATGTGAATTGAAAAGTAATGAACGAAACATGATAATATAAATTTTGCTGTGACGTCACGTATCCATAGTATGTGTGAATTGAATGCAGTGAAGTAAATAAGATAATACGAAAGTGAAAGAAGTGGAGTAGCATGGAACGCTTCGTTACATGTTTCAGAAACTGCCCCCCCTGCCTCAGGGAGGGGAGGTACAACTTTCCCCCCATACAATTTTTTTTTCTTAGATTATACCCAAGAACCACACCCTTATCTAAATACTTCATTATGGAAAGCGGGATTTTATAGTTGCGAGATTTTGTTATGTGAAATTTCCAATGCGAGATTTTTATTTGCGAGACTACGTACCCAACCCATTTCAAATAACTTGAAATAACATCGCATACCTCAAAAAAAGTAAAAAAATATTGTTTTTAATATTTAAAAATGTTTCGATTTTTTTTTTGAAAATCTGATATCTCAAAACTCGGGTTGACATTTTTTTTAAAATTTATTTTTCAGGTTGAGTTCCAAATCTCTACGAAAATCTACTAACAAGAGTTGCACATGTATACTTTCTCACTTAATGTGGACATTAGGGTGGTCCTTAAATTGGATATTGTCTTGGATAGCCCTCATTCGATTCAAAACATTGAAAAACAATTTCCCTAATTTTTTCAGATTTTTATTTCACCCCCCTGGTCTCCCTTTTTTTACTTCAAGGTACAAGTAATGGAGTTAGGGTGATTCTTATAACACGCAAAAAAAAAGTCGGAACTT
This sequence comes from Dasysyrphus tricinctus, assembly GCA_963921185.1. Taxonomy (NCBI): domain Eukaryota; kingdom Metazoa; phylum Arthropoda; class Insecta; order Diptera; family Syrphidae; genus Dasysyrphus; species Dasysyrphus tricinctus. The sequence continues at coordinate 190,098,107 of OY992532.1, read as the reverse complement.
ATAGATTAGATTCAGACGAAAAAAAAATCGTATCGGAGGGGGGGTCTATTCCCCTCGTTCAGGCAGGAGGGGTAATTTTCTAAAAATTTGACCAAAAATTAAAAAAAATTATTAAAAAACAACGGGACCACTTACAATGGCATGCTATAGCTTTTTTTAAAAGCCATGAATCCAGTCTCTAATATATTTTTTAAATCAAGTTTTTATTGTAAATAGTTTTTGAAAAAATAATTTTCAAACCTTAAAAATAAAAACAAAAATAATATTTTTTTACGTTTGAAAATTATTTTTTCAGAAACTATTTACAATAAAAACTTGATTTAAAAAACATATTAGAGACTGGATTCATGGCTTTAAAAACAGCTATAGCATGCCATTGTAAATGGTACCGTTGTTTTTTAATAATTTTTTTTAATTTTTGGTCAAATTTTTAGAAAATTACCCTTCCTGCCTAAACGGGGGGGAATAGACCCCCCCTCCCATACGATTTTTTTTTCGTCTGAATCTAATCTATAAATTCCGACTTTTTTTTTGCGTGTTATAAGAATCACCCTAACTCCATTACTTGTACCTTGAAGTAAAAAAAGGGAGACCAGGGGGGTGGAATAAAAATCTGAAAAAATTATGAAAATTTTTTTTCTCCATTTAGAGTCATTTGATGCCTATCCAAGTTGGATTTTCAAAAAAACCCAAAATAAGGACCACCCTAGTGGACATTCACATACACACTATCTCTTTTGTAAATAGCATGAGTGTGTCACAGACACTAGGTCTGTTTTCCTTTATCTCTAGTTTTTGGCAAATGAAAGTACACATTTTTAAGTTAATTACTCGTTAATATACCTACTTGGTTGAGTTCTCTTATTATCTTGGATTTTATTTCATTGATAAGATTTCACACTTAACTCACTGACCAAAGATACAATCTAAGCCAATGCTCCACCAATAATTTCTGCGCCTAAGAAAAACATCAGAGTTGTTATTTGGGGAATAAAACCACAATTATGTGGTGGAAAAATTTATCAAAAATATCATTATTTATAGGCAGTGCTGAGGCATTTCTTCGGCATTATATCTATTGAATACCATTTTTAACCGCAAAGTTGGTACTTTAAATATAAATAAAAATATCACCACTTCTCAAAACAAAAATTGCGGTTTTTGTATGACTAAAAATGAAACTTCTTGTTGGAACACCGTATAAATGTTTTTATCCATTAAACTTGAAGTTGACGTTAAAAATGGGAAATTTTTTGTATGAATTTTTATTTGAAGTTGACGTTAAAAATGGAAAAATTTTTTTATGAATTTTTATAAATTTCCTGTTTCTAATGGCGACTTTAAATTTAATGGAGAGTGAGCTACAACTGTGTCCACCATGTTCTGCAATGATACATATACTGAAAATTATCTTCTGTTGGCACACGGAAGCGACTAAATTAAATATTGTAGTTTCCTACGTAAAATCTTAATCATTTTCTGACTCAGTTATTTAATCAGACGACCACTAAACTCATGCACAATATAGTTACCTTAAACATACTATAACTTGCATTTTTGAATCGATATTAAAAAAAAAAAACAGAATTTCCAGTTCGGATTTTATCATTCCTCGATTAATATTTTATTATATAATAAACAAATAGTAGGTCATTGATATAATAATAATTAATATCTCTTGTAGTCTGTCACCAATCTTATCAGGGTTTCATATGTACACAAATTAAAAGAAAAATCAATGTTTCACATATTTATTAATTTGCAATAGTTATGTACATATTTTTGTTTCTTATAAATAAAAACAAAAAATATACAAATATGTCCTTGGTGTATCAAGGGAAAAACGTTTAATGAATTTCTCATGTTAATTTCTACCTCGATATGAATCGCGACAAGTACATAGTTCCAAAGAGGGATTCATGTCAACTTTGATACTCAGCAATTAATTTAATGTATCATCACTTTGCTGACGTATGTAAATACTCCACACATCAACGTATAAAGCTTTATATAGGTACAATCTTATCGGTTTTTTATTTGCGAATTGCGATAAAGGTATGCAAAGGGCGAGTTTTGGATTCGTGAATTACTTTTTTAAAATTTGTAATTTTAACAAAAAAATACCTCAAGGATTTGAAGGATAAGAAAGAATTTTTGCTGATAATTGAGATTTGTAACAAATTCGATAAAGTTGGCCAAAAAAGTGAGATTTGCACTTTTAGTTATAAGCAAAATGGTTAAGAGTTTCTGATGGTATGAACTTCTTCTTCTTCATGTCCTGTAAACCCGGTTAGGATATAGAGCGCCAACAAATCGTTGCCATCCTTCACGGTCTGCAGCTAGATATTTTAACTGTGGCCACAACTTTCTCTGGGAGTCTGCTTCTGCTAGGACTGTTGATTTCCATGTTGCTCTTGGTCTTCCAACCCGACTTGCACCCTGAGAATTCCATTCAAAGGATAGCCTTGCAATTTCATCGTTTGGTTTCCTCACTGTGTGACCAATACACTGTCATTTAAGCTTTCTTATGTCAACATCCAGCCAATCTTGACCTGTCCTGCGCCACGATTCTTTGTCAAACGAATCTTTAAAATATGGCGTAGACAGCGATTCACAAAAGCCTGCAAATTACTCAAGATGGTAGTCGTGACTTTCCAGGTTTTGCAAACACATAACAGCACGGATTCGACATTGGATTCGAAGAACCTCAACTAAGTGCGTGAGGAGATTTGACCAGATTTCCAAATTTGGGACAGAGAACCGAAGGCAGCATGACTTTTATTAATTCTACTTTGAACGTTCTGATCAGTACCACCATTTGCTGAAACAAAATACTCGTATTTCAAAAGAACTACCTAAAATTGTTCGACCTCCCATAGAAAAATACGCTGATGCGTATGGGTTCGAATTACCACATCAGTAATCGAGTATTACGTGACTGAATAATGTGCGTTTGGCACTTCCACTCACGTTTCGAGCAATCTAGCTTACGAAAATTCGAAGTGGTTACTCCTTTATTCGATCACTGATGGCACTCACTCACTCACTAAAGCAGTAACTTGGCCCCAGCTTGATGCTTCTGGAGTGTAGACTCGATTCTTACCTTTATCCGCTCGAGAATGATGGTTGCCATTAGCTTTGGAAAAACGTTCAGCTGGGAAACTTTTAAGCCCTCTGTTGAATGGAATCCTCATTTAGCAAAAGTGATCCTTCTACCTGCGTAGCTGATCCTTAACTGATATCAGAAGTGTGCCATCCACTAAAGGATGATTGGTGTTTTTTTTCTTCCCGACAACTTCTTTGGTTGATTCAAAATAGCTTTGTATGGCCTTTAGTCCTACAAATTGGCGTTTCATTCGGCTTACTTACTTGAACTCATCAGTGACATACTGAGGGCTTTGTCAGACGCAATTTGTATTAAGTTCAGTTCAACTTACATGAATAACGAAAATCCACTGTAAACTATATCCAACAAGATTAGAATTCCTAATCATTAAGCTGGAAGTTTTTTTTTGCCCGGGGCCAGGCATAGTTTCTATATAAGAAGGTTTTATAATACAAATTCTATATACTACTGAAATAAATCAGCCAAGTAGAAGACTTCTTTGGTTATTTGGTACAATTCCCCTTTATCTCCTCTTCTTGCAGAGTTTTCTGCATTTTCTCCGAAACCATCTAACCGCATCCTCCTGTCTCGTCTCACACAGCGATAGACCGTCTTATGTGCAAGGCGATACTCGCTTCGCAATTCAGCCTTTCGTTGAGCATCTGTTTCTGGATTTATTTGCATTCTGAACGATTTGCGAAGCTCGATTTTATCCCAGATGTCTTGAGATATCCAAGAGTCTCAAACTCTCGTCCGCTTGGGTACAGTTGGGAATTCAGCCTGCATATAAACACACTTTTTATTGCACCCCACATCTCATTAATTGAGATATAACACGAAAATTATTATGTTGGCTCTCGGAACACTTCTGTTAATCAAGTTAAGATGTGTGTAGAACGCGGTTTTTATCTTCCTCAGTCGCTTCATTTATGGGAGCGTAGCATGAATAATTGTTACCTATGTTACAAATTTTTTAACGAAACCTTGCTGTCATTTATCTCCCAGAAATGGGTGCCCAGGAAATAAGACTACGACGTCTCGCTTCTTCGTTCAATATAATTCCTACACCATGCAGCCTTTGGTCACCCTCTCCTTCATCCTCCCCGGAAAACAGCATTCTTGTTTGTCCAGTGTCAGATCTGTATTGAGCTCCTCATTTCCACTTAGTTACGCCGATACCCAGTATACTGATCTTAAATTAAAGCATTTCTTGCTCAACCTGCTCGTATCAAACTTCGCCGGCGTACAAGGATCGATCGTTCTATGCTCCCATTTTCTTACTTATGCGGTAGCCAAAAGTATCATTTGCTCTTCTTGAAATTACTTACTTACCTACTTTAGATGGTGCTCACAGTCCAGGGTGAACTACGGCCTCAATCAACAAGGCCCTCCAGCCAGCTTGGTTGGTTGAGGTCGTTCTCCACTTGTGTGCGCCACATAAGGTGGGCAGACCATCAGGGGAAGGCTCGAAGACTCGACGGGCTGGTGAAACGGTGTCCATACGCTCCACGTGTCCCAGCCATCTCAGATGCTCTATTTTCAGCTTTTTGACCAGGTCGACGTCGCTGTAAAGCCCGTAAGGCTCATTGTTAAATCGTCTCTTCCATACTCCATCGATACAGACTAGACCGAATATTACCTGAAGAATTTTCCTTTCAAAGGACCCAAGGAGATTCTCATACGTTTTTGACAGGTTCCATGATTCCTCCCCATACAGCAGGACCGGAATGATCAGGATCTTATACAAGGCTTCCTTGGGCTTTACTACTGAAATGCCTTCTTAGCCCGAAGAAACAGAGGTTGGCTAGAGTAGTTCTTCGTTTGATCTCTGCACTGATATCATTTTGAGATGTAATAAGCGAGCCCAGATAGACAAAATCCTTGACGACTTTGAAGTTCAAAAGTCTGTTCAACTTCTCGCTTTTGCTGATGATATTGACATCATTGGGAGAACGAAGCGAGCTGTTACCGGCGCGTTTGCAAGTATTGAATTGGAGGCGGCAAAACAAAATACAGCAAACCCATTTACGCCGCCTCCAATTCAATACTTGCAAACGCGCCGGTAACAACTCGCTTCGTTCTCCCAATGATGTCAATATCATCTGCAAAAGCAAGTAGTTTAACAGGCTTTTGATAAATTGTACCTCTGTTATTGACTTGCGAGTTGCGTAATGCGTACCATTGCTTCAAGAACAGGTTGTTAAAAAGGTTGCATGATAACGCGTCTCCTTGCCTCAATGCTTTCTCGACATCAAAAGGTTCGGTGGTGTTCTTACAAACTTTGATCGAGCAGCGAGATTTTTCCATCGTTATCCTGCACAAGTGGACGAGTTTGACTGGGATGCCGAGATGCGAAATGGCTCTGTATAGTTCTTCTCTACCTACGCTATCATATGCGACTTTGAAATCGATAAAGAGGTGGTGTGTATCGATTTGTAACTCCAGTTTTTTTTTTCCCAAAATCTCTCGGAGTGTGATCGATGCGACAGTTGATTTACCGGGCCTCAAACCACACTGATAGGGGCCGATCAGATTGTTGACAAACGGTTTTAAGCGATCACACAGTTCAGATGACAAGATTTTGTATGCGACGTTGAGGAAACTTATACCTCTGTAGTTGGCACAGGTCACAGGCCTCTCTTTTCTTGTAGATGAGGCACACTATACCGCGTTTCCATCCATTAGCCATACTTTTCTCCGACCAAATTTTGGAGCTAAGTTGGTGTATACTAACTTACATACTTATTTAAGGTGGCGCTACAGTCCGGGGTGGATCAGGGCCTCAACCAACAAACTTCTTCCAGCCGGCTCGGTTTCTAGCTAGCTGTCTCCAGTTTCGCACGCCAAGTTGGTTGAGGTCCTCTTCCACTTGCGTGCGCCACCTTTTACGCTATCGACCTCTACTGCGCTGTCCCACGGGGTTGGATTCAAAGACTTTCCGGGCCGGAGCATTGGTGTCCATTCGCTCTAGGTGACCCAGCCATCTCAGTCATTGGCTTTTCATTTTTGTGGCTAGGTCGGTGTCGCTGTACAGCCCATACAGTTCGCTGTTGTATCTTCTTCTCCATTCCCCATCTATGCAGACGGGACCAAATATCGCCCGGAGAATTTTCTTCTCAAGACAGCCTAACGCGTTCTCATCCACCGTTAACAGTGTCCATGCCTCTGCACCATACATCCGGTGCGGGATGATAAGCGTCTTATACAGGGACAGTTTAGTTGCTCGAGAGAGGGCTTTGCTTCTCAATTGCCTTCTTAGCCCAAAGAAACAGCGATTGGCAAGAGTAATTCTTCGTTTGATCTCAGCACTGGTATCGTTCGCTGAGTTTATAGCGGATCCTTGGTAGACAAAGTCTCTGACCACCTCAAAATTATAGCTGTCTAAAGTGACGTTCTGTCCTAGACGTCGGTGTTGGATGTCCTTTCTTGTTGACAGCATATATTTTGTTTTACTTTCATTCACCGTTAGACCCATCTTCTTGGCTTCCTTCTCAATGCTCACAAAAGCACCACTGACATCACGCTTTGTTCGTCCGATTATGTCAATGTCGTCAGCGTAAGCGAGAAATTGGACGGACTTTTGAAAGATTGTGCCTCTAGTGTTTACGTGGGAGTTTTGCACTATTCTTTCAAGAACGATGTTGAAGAAGTCGCATGACAGCGCGTCGCCTTGCCTAAAAACTTTTTTGACATCAAAGGTGTGGGTGAGGTCTTTGCCGACCTTGATGGAGCAGCGTGCATTCTCCATCGTTATCCTGCACAAACGGACGAGTTTGGCAGGGATGCCAAAACTAGACATTGCTCTATATAGCTCGGCTCTATAGATGCTGTCATACGTGGCCTTGAAATCGATAAAAAGGTGGTGGGTATCGATTTGAAACTCCTGGGTTTTCTCCAAGATCTGCCGTAGTGCGAATATTTGGTCGATGGTGGACTTCCCTGGTCTAAAGCCACACTGATATGGACCTATCAGGTTGTTGACGAATGGCTTCAGGCGTTCACAAAGTACGGCAGGGAAGATCTTGTAGGCGATATTAAGAAGACTGATGCCTCTGTAGTTGGTGCAGTCCAGAGGATCGCCTTTCTTGAGGATCGGGCAAACAATGCTGAGGTTCCATTCATCGGGCATGCTTTCCTCTGACCATGTTTTACAGATGAGCTGGTGCATACTCCTAACCAATTCATCGCCAGCCGCTTTGAATAGCTCAGCCGCAAGGCCATCAGCTCCAGCAGCTTTATTGGACTTAAGTTTAGATATGACTATCCTCACTTCGTCAAGATCGGGTGGACGGAATTGTTGGACTACGTCGCCCAAGTTGAATGGTGCAATTTGCATGTTTTATTTTTCCATATCCTCAGCACCGACTGCGATTCCACCACGATGTTCCCCTGATCGTCCTTGCAGGCTTCGGTTCGGGCCTTGTAACCTTTGGAGGTTCTTTTTACTTTTTGGTAAAACTTCCGAACTTCATTCCTGCAGTGGCATCCCTCTAATTCCTCGATCGCGCGCTTCTCATGCTCTTTCTTTTTCCTTCTTAGAAGCTTGTGTTCCTCTCTCCTCTTCTGCTCGTAGAGCTCGCGAGCAGCTCTGGTCCTTCTATGCAGCGCCGCTTTGTATGCCAGTTGTTTGGCTGCATGTACTTGCCGACATTCTTCGTCGAACCAGGGGTTTCGCTGTGGTGGTCGTGCAAAGCCCAGCACGTCAGAGGCGGCATCTCTGATGGCTTCCTGGCAGTTTTTCCACTGGTTCTCGATGTTTGCAGTTGGCGGCAAAGGAATAGTTAGGAGGGCGCGAGAGACTCGATCGGAGAAGGACCTGGCGATTTCTTGCGACTGCAGCCGTCCGACGTCGAACTTCCTCACAGTATTTCCCTTTTTTGGCTTTGGTCTGGATATCGATAGCATTACCTTTGCTACAACGAAGTGGTGGTCCGAGTCAACGTTGGCTCCTCGGAACGTTCGGACATCCTTGATACTGGAGGAGTGCCTTGCTTCGATCGCAATGTGGTCAATTTAGCCATGTCCCCTTATGTATATCGAGATGCGGGAACTGCGTACTAGCTACCACAACGTTTCACCCGCAGCAAAGCCGATTAGCCTGAGTCCGTTATCGGAGGTGGTGTCGTGCAGGCTGTACCTTTCGATTGTGCCACCAAAGACGTCTTCTCTTCCTAGTTTGGCATTAAAATCACCCAAGACAATTTTAATGTCATAGCTAGGGCATTGCTAATATGTCTTGTCCAGGAGCTCGTAGAACTCGTCCTTGGTGTCGTCATCTTTCTCCTCTGTGGGGGCATGCGCGCATATCAGGGTGATGTTGGCGAATTTAGCCTTGATGCGAATTGTCGTGAGGCGCTCGTTCACATAGTTGAAACTCAAGACTTCTTGCTTAAGTCTACCTTTAACGACGAATCCACATCCAAAGAGACGCTGCCCTTGTGGTCGGTAACAGTCACCGTAGTAGATATCGCAGTCTTTCAGTTTTCTCTTGCCCGGCCCATCCCATCGCACTTCTTGGATGGCGGTGATGTCTGCTTTGTAGCAGTCTAGGGCCTCCGCTAAATGTTCGGCTGCACGTGGTCTATAGGAGAGACAGAACATTCCACGTGCAGATCCGAAGTTCGTTGTCCTCCAACCTGGAGGACCAGACCCTATATAGGTATATAACTCCAAGGGTGGGGAACCGGATTAACCGCTCCTTATAGGCCTGAGCTCCGAATATGTCGTAGTAGCCCGTATAAGGTGTTCACTAAGTAGTTCAGCTTAACTGGAACTGTAGACGCACACGTAGATTCCATCTTGAGAATTCTTCCGCTGCCGCCTGGATGAAGGAGAAGTGCCTTGGTGGGAACACTCCTCCCCCCCTCTCTCGTTTGCTGCCCCCTAAAACCGTCCGCAGAGATTGGCACCCCATCATCTTCAGTTAAAGGTACTAGGCACCCGATGTTCACCACTTGGAGGTGAGAGTAGGAGTTGATAGACAGAGGTTCGCTTTGAAAAAAAGCTTGTGGACGCTTGTGTCCTCTTGAAACACCCTTTGAAGTTGGTGAATACTCCTTACCAAGTCCTCTCCCCCTACTTTAAATAGCTCGGCTGGTAGGCCATCCGCACCAGGTGCCTTGTAAGCTTCAAGTTTGGCTATTGCTTACCGCACTTCATTTAGATCGATTGAACGGAAATTTTGACCATCATCGTCTCGGTTGAATTGAGTGTCTTGTCTAACAGCGGAATTTTGGCCATTTTCGCCATTAAGCAGTCTAGAAAAGTGTTGTAACCAGATCCTCAGGACGGACTATGTGTCTAGCTCTCTCTATTTGAAGGCCTTTTTCTTTTTGTTGATGATTCATGAATTACTATGGCGTTTTGATTGACGCTGATAAATGAAAGATGCCGCACCCCCAAATCCGAGACACAGTCATTAACATAAATAACTCCAGCTTTGACAGGCACACCCGCCCTCTGTATGGTCGAACACATAACAAGCTGCCCAATTCGGGTTAAAGACGCTACTTTCTGATGCTGTTGGCCTTTCAAGATAAGCTCCTCCGCCACCAGACTTTCATTCTGTTGCCCGCCACCTGCAGTTCTTCCACCTTCTGGGGGCTTTTGACCATCCCAAGGACACGTTTTAGCCCTAACCAGCACCTCTGTTTTGTCTGCTTATCCAATTCGATCCCCCTGTCCGTAAGCGTTACCAACTCTCTACCACGGGAAGGTATGCATGGGGATTTTCCTTTCATTGAGCCTAGGGTCGAAGTGGCGTCCTGGCAGTCCCCAGTACTTTAGAGAGATGGTATAAACTATAGTTTTTTTTTTAATTATTCCTAAGTTACTGTGTCCCCTTTATCAACAAGTACATGCGACCTCAATGTAAACTTTAGTGTTTTAAATTATTTGCAATGGTATAGGGAAAAATTCCTCCACAAACAAAAAATTGTCTGTGTTTAATAAAAATAAAGAAAAAAAGCTGTAAAACTTGAACTTTAATCCGCCGAACATATGGAAAGAGTTCTCTTGGTATTATCGATTTCATACTGAACTTTTGATATTAAGTTCTTCATATTATATGCACAAATGACGACCGTCACTGAAATTACCATTTTTTTTTTTTTTTTTAAATTGAAATAGGAGGACATTTTTTCGTCCCATTTCTGTCTAAAGAAAGAAAAAAAAGTTAAACAAAAAAGATAGCTTCACAAACTCTCGGGGAAAAAACATTTCTCAATAAAAGTTCGATGTGAATCCTAGAACCTTCATATGCACACCGACCGTAAGGAGTGGATATTTTTTACTTTGAAATATACATACCTATACAACTGACTTGGTTTACTCGGTTCTTACCCCATTACAAGAACTTTGTCTTTTGTACCGTTTTTTTTTTTGAAACACAAACGTGGTGATGTCGAGAAAAAGAACATAAAAATTCATGTAAGCTGCAGGACTCTTTTTAGAGCTATTGCAGCGTGTGTGAGTACTTATAGGACGCAAGGGAGGCCTGTAAACTCCGCTGACATCAACATGATATTGATTTCATGTTTTGGTTTTCACAAAATATACCTACATACTAGGAACTGCACATACATACCTACATGTAGAAGTATATAAACCCTTTTCGGAAAACTTTCCCGCTTTTAAGTTTAGCGTGGGTGGTGGTGTATCGAACACGCATGAGAACACTGACATCCTGTGATTAGGGTATTTTTATTATTTTCAAACTATTTATTTGAGAGGTAAATGACATTTCCATGTTCTATGAATCTGTCATATCTCGTTAAATTTTCATGTTGACATAAACCCACGTCGCGTCGTCGTTAGAAAGGAATTTTCAAAATTGTATACGGAAATAAATTTGGGAAATTTGAGTTATTGGAGCGTGCGTTGCAAAGGTAGGTATCAACAACAACAAAGAAAAAAAAATGAATTCCAATTAATTTTTAATTATAAATAAATAATGTTTATCACAACGAAGCAAAAATAATGCTTGTAGAGACTGAATATTGTCATTGTATACGACATTTTGTGACGTTTCTGTGTTGTGCTGTGCTGTGCTACTCTGCCCACCATCGAAATGTTGAAACTTTTAAGTAGTGGTCTGAAAAAGTTGGCAGACTGGGATCTTGTTGTGGTTACCTTAATGTTGTCCAGGTAAAAAGAGCAATTTTTTGTGGCGTAGACAAATTGAGTGGCTATAATGATAAAATGAAATTCATTACATTTTTATATTAATTCATGTTATAAGTAATTTAATTTTGGATATTGATTAATAAATTATGCAATGGGTGAAAATAATATTTAAAGTTAAATAGTGGAAGGTGCATACAGGATGTCAGTTATTTCCCAAAGTAATTTTCTGAATTGGGCACCCACTAAATTGTCTTCAAAAAATTGTTTTTGATAAACAAAATATTTTGTCCGAGGTCATTTACCTTCTAAGCAGTGTGGCCAGAAAATATTTTCATAAATCGGGAGATTACCGCACTAGAAATCGGTGTAAATCGGGGAAACGGATTTAAACCTACAAGTCATGCCAGGGGTCAAATGCACCTGTTTTTTCCGAATGTGTTTTCTAGATTGTGAGATATTTTTCACTAACTAAATGAAAATCAAATCTGATTTCTTTTCGAACAAAAAAATTGCTTGAAGGTTTTATTTATTTTATTTAAAATAATTTTTAAAAGTAATATTATTAGTAAATAGTAGGTAGTTAAAACTTCAAAATTAAAAACAATTATTTCCCTTATTTAATATTCTTCTATAGCGATATTAAGTTAAACATTTATAGCCTTATTTATTAGATTTCTATGGCGGTTGATAGTTGGAAATATGATTTATTTAATTAAATAAAAAGTCAAGTCATTAAAATGTTATGAAACTAATTCAGTTGTCTTACGTTAGAAAAAAGTTTATAAATTCGACTATTAGTTCTTATAACACCTAGTGCTAGATTAGAAATGAAAAAGTAGTAGGTACCTACATAAGCCAACAGATACTCCAAGTATTCAAGTGTCAACGACTTATGTACATAAGTTTCGTAATTTTAATTATTTTAAATATTTTGATTTTGATTAAATTTTTTGAACAAACTAATTGCTATTAGATGGTATTTTTGACGCATGCACGTAGTCAAAAACCAAAATAAAAACAAATAATAAAATAAGAAAGGCCAATGACATGACAAATGACACATATACGCCGATTTTGGTTCATCAAACAAGAAACAGAAATTGCAATGGGTAAATTTGTTCACTTCAGTTTATGAAACATTAGGCAAGTTCAGGAAAATGAGATCACAGAGCCCTCAGCAATCTTAGTCTCTTGAACAGGATTCCTCAGAAATTTTGCTGTCAAATTCCTGAGGAAAGAAAATATTGGATTCGCTTGCTCAGTTTTTAGCACTGAGTCCCCTGAGATCTCATTTTCCTGAGCTTGTCTATTGAAAATCGGGGAAAAGTGTCATATTTAGACCAAAAATCGGTGTATCGGAAATAGGTCTGAAAATCGGGAGAATTACGATAAATCGGTATTTCTGGCAACGCTGCTTCTAAGGCCACATTGTTCCCATACAAATTTTAATGAGATATTTAGAGACTGTGAAAGGCCCAGCTAGCTGTTTGTAAGCAACATTTTTGCGTGCGGGGTCAACCTAAGCAACTCATTGAAGTAGGGTCGGGTACGAAATCTCGCAAATTAAATTTCGCTTGATTACAAAATTTCGCTTTGCCTAATCTCTCCAAATTCAAAATCCCGCTTTTAACAATCTCGCAATTACAAAATACTGCAAACTTAGAGCTAAGAGCGGTGGAAACTGCTTTACATACTCTAGCACGATCCATTGAATATTCCATCCATCATAAAGAGTACACCATGGTTGCTTTCTTAGATATAGGAGGCTCTTTTAACAATGTCGACACATCTGCAATCGCATATTTCGACCGATTCTCACTTATGGTGTTGCAGTATGGTGGACTGCTCCAGATAATGCGGTAAACTGCGACAAACTTAGCAAAAAGCAACGCTCGGCTTGCTTATGCATAAGTGGTGACGTCTGTGAAGTTAGCAGGGCAACTTTCACCCACGCAATTGGGACTTTGGCAGGAATTTGCAGTTTTTTTTTGCATTTTTTTTGCATTTATATTCCCGATTTTGCAGTTCGCCAAATAACGGTGTAATTTAGTGACCTGCTAACTTCACAGTGAAATTAGCAGGTCACATGGCGTATCTCAGGAACCAAGCGTGCTAGGAACTTGCAGTAAGGCTCCAAATTTGCAGTTTTTTTGCATTTCAAGAGTAGGCTAGGTCAGAATTTTGAAGTCCTTTTTTTGAAAAAAAAATTCATACTGACCTGCTTACTTCCCTGTGAAGTTAGCAGGTCAGTATGAAATTTAAAAAAAAAAAAGAACTTCAAAATTCTGACCTAGTCTATTCTTGAAATGCAAAAAAACTGCAAATTTGGAGCCTTACTGCAAGTTCCTAGCATGCTTGGTTCGTGAGATACACGATGTGACCTACTTGCTTCATATTGAAGTCAAACTTGGGAAATTTTTAAATTGAGGACTTCAAATTTTGAACATAGCCTATCGTTGAAATGCAAAAAAACTGCAAATTTGGAGCCTTATTGCAAGTTCCTAGCATGCTTGGTTCCTGAGATACACCATGTGACCTGCTAACTTCACTGTGAAGTTAGCAGGTCAGTATGAAATTTTTTTTCAAAAAAAGGACTTCAAAATTCTGACCTAGCCTATCGTTGAAATGCAAAAAAACTGCAAATTTGGGGCCTTACTACAAGTTCCTAGCCCGCTTGGTTCCTGAGATACGCCATGTGACCTGCTAACTTCACTGTGAAGTTAGCAGGTCACTAAATTACACCGTTATTTGGCGAGCTGCAAAATCGGGAATAGAAATGCAAAAAAAACTGCAAATTCCTGTCAAGGTCCCAATTGCGTGGGTGAAAGTTGCCCTGCTAACTTCACAGACGTTAAGTGGTGCGCTTCGTACGACAACCCCTGCCGCTCTAGACGTTCTGCTATATCTGACGCCCCTCGATATTTTAAGCAAACAGGTGGCTGCAAATACGGCCATATGCCTACGAGCTTACTCACAATGGACCAACAATAGTATTGGCCATTCAACCATTCTGCATTCATTCAGATCACTACCTATTCACATTGACTACACCACCCCAAAATCACAATTCGGTTCAAACTTTCAAGTCACCATTCCTTCTAGAACCCTCTGGGAGGATATGGTGTTCTTGGATGATGAATCGGTCCATATCTACCTACACAGACGGATCGAAAACTGATGAGGGGTGGGTGGCGGTGTGTACTCAGAAAGACTAAAATTAAATCTCTCATTCCGTCTTCCTAATCATTTAAGCGTGTTCCAGGTGGAACTTATGGCGTTTAAAGAAGTCTTATCTTGGCTGAAAGAAAACGTGATATCAACTACAGATATCCGCATCTTCTCGGATATTCAAGCAGCTATCAAATCCCTGGAATTGGTCTCGACTAACTCTATAACAGCCCCTAATTGCCGTTTATCTCTGCTGGAGATGGCGCAGTAGTTTAACATTCACCTGTGTTGGGTGCCGGGGCATAGGGACATCCCAGGTAATTGTAAGGCCGATGAACTCGCTAAAAGTGGAACAACTCTACCTCTTCTACCTACCAAGGCAGATATAGGTATACCCATCGCTACTTGTAAACTTTTGCTAAGCCAAGATGCATTAGAGAGAACAAACCTTAGGTTGCACGATATCACCACTTGTTTGGCTACAAAACAAATCTGGCCAGTAATGTTTGATATCTCTAAGTAGATTGCACATTAGCTCAATATGATTTGTGTTAAACCGGGCACTGTCTTGTAGGAAAGCACGCAACGCGTCTTGGCGTGTTCTCTAATGATTTTTGCAGAAGCTGTTTGGATGAGGAACAGATAGAATCAATCCCTCATCTCCTATGCACGTGCTCTGCTCTATTTCATAGACGACGACTTCACCTTGGTGATTTTTACTTAAATTATCCTAGTGATCTATTATACTTAGACATAGACAGTCTTTTACGCTTCATAAGAAGCTCCAATTGGTTCACCGAGTGAAGAAAAGGATTTCCTAGATTCATGTGGTGTCACAATGGACCAACTCATGGTCTAAGTGTGTCAGTCTTCAACGACTGGCAGCCACTTCAACCTAACCTAACCTAGTGCTTGCAATTTAAAATCTCGAAAATTAAGTTCAATTGCAAAGCTTTTCAATTTCTCTTATTTTGGTTCGCATGATTTTTATATTTCAACGATGTTACTGTGGGGTTTGATTTTGCAAAATTTTGACTTGCGAAAATTCGGTTGATATTTGCGAGATTTTAAAGTACGAAATGTAAATGCAAAACTTTTAAAAGCAAGATTTTTCTATTGCGAGATTATGAAAAGCAGTACCTACCTACTAGACCGAGAGCCCACAGCAGATTTAGGGTGTGATCGATAGCAAAAAATGAAGTATAGGCGTCGAAAGCTTCATTAAAGGCTATTCAAAAAATCAAGGTCTTGCAGTCCACAACTGGGGCCTTTGCGAGAAACAGTGCATCGAAAAAAAAAAATATGAATGCAACTTCGAGGATAATCGTTTTAGCCGAAATTGGTTTTCACTCCTCCCTAGATAAGCTCCTCGGATCACATATGACGAAATCGATCACACCCAAAATCTGCTGTGGGCTCTTAGTCTATTCCTACTATTAATTTAGCAAAATTTCTTTTTTCGAGTTTAAAAAAAAGGCGATATTTGGTTTTTTAAGATTTATGTTTGTGAGATTTCGTACCGCTGCCATTGGTGGCCGTGGCCTTCTTTACATTCCGTTTGGCAGCTGTGGTGGATCCAGTTAGATACGATGTGATTGCCTCTGCCAGTTCAGGGTCTCCTGAAGCAGATAAGTTCCTACTGGGAAGTGTTGCTCTGAATACTTCTTTTCCTGAAGAACTCGAAGGATGTGGGCCTCGATTTGTCGACGACGTTGATGTGGCACAGGTGGCAAGTAATCAGCATGCAGAAGGGCTAGCATTTAGTTGAAACGGGTTGGTCGTATGTCTTCATCTTGCAAGGGATGAGGTGTAGTTTCGAGCCTTGGACGACTTCAGATCTGATGGTTTTATATGTGTGGAATGTAGTGGAGTTTTTGATACCTGGAGTTTCCAGGTATTACCCGGGTAGCAAAGTACCGGGTACCCGAATGCAAATGAGTACCTACCCGAAAGGTGTCGGGTACCCGAAAGGTGTTTGGTACCCGAATAGTGTCGGGTACCTGGTCACCCAAACCATTACCGGATAACCCGATACTCGGAACATTACCGGGTACCCGGAAAATTAAAAAAGAAAGTCTCAATTAGCAATTAATTCGTATAATTATAAAACAATGCAAAACCATGATTTTTGATGAGGAAAACAAATTACTTATAATAGCTAGAAGATTTGTTTGTGCGAATTTTTGAAATTGGTACCTCTTTTATGTCAAATTCAAAATTCATCTTGGATAAAGTTAATGTTCCCTCGTCTTCCTCGGTCAGATTTATAGTATGAACTGTACACTGAACCCAAATTAGCTGCTAATATTTGCGAACCTTTAAAAGCATCGAGTTTATGTCTTAAGACCCCGGAAATAAAAAATTCTTGAATAATTTTTTTTTATGGGATTTCAAGTCCGTGCCCAAAATTATGGAAAAACCTTTATGTATGTTATTTTTGGACTTAATCTTTGGATAAGAACGATTTTCAGTCCACTTCCTTAAGAAAATTTTTAAGAGGCCATAAAAAATCCAGTTTATGACTTCCTAAACGCCCTAGGCCTGGACTATCGTTTACGAAATATACACTAGGGGTGTCGGAATTTTTTTTTATTTTTTATATTCAAAATGGGTATGGTGGATCTTGTAAAGGGTTTAGAAAGATGAAATTTTTATTCTGGGACATTTTCCAAAATCGAATTTTGAGACCCCGCGGCCGTTTTTAGGTAAAAAACAGCACATGGCGAAAAAATGGTCAGGAAAACCAATTAAATTTTCGTCAATATGTTGTCAAAATTACTTATAATGTTTTATTTTGGCTTCCTTTTCTCATTTGTATTGACCGAACAACAATTTAAAAATGCTGTATAGTGTTAAGAAAGCAAGTTTCAACCAATTCGAGCATTCCATTTAGAAGAAATAATCCAAAACGTCTAGAAAATCGATCTATTCTTCGGGGAGATTTAATGTAAAAAGTTTTGTCATGATATTTTGACAAGGAGATTTTAACGCTGTCTTCTTATCGAAAGGTTACAAAAGCAAAATAAAATCATTGTAAGTTACTATGACCTCATATAATATTGGTTTTTAGGGCCGCTTATTCGAATTGAGGTTTTTTAACCTAAAAATTACCGCGGGGTCTCAAAATTCCATTTTGGAAAATGTCCCAGAACAAAAATTATTTCTTTCTAATCCCTTAACAAGATCCGCAATACCCATTTTGAATACAAAAAATAAAAAAAAATTCCGACACCCCTAATATACACCTCTAAAAAGTAGGCGTGGTAGAAAACTTCGTATGACCATTAACAAAAAGAATCCTTCAAATTTTATTCTATGCATTTTTTCTCATATTTTTTAAAGGAAATAATTAAAAGAAAAAACTAATTTAGCCTAAAATGCCTTCAAAAGTGGGCGGGCAAAAATTTTGCATCATTTCTTACCTGTTTTTAAAGCAATTAGTTGTTTTAATGGAAATTAGTCAAAAAAACAAATTTTTTGTCAAAAACGCCCCCAAAATTTGGGTAAGTTTACACTATCTATAACTTTTTTCAAGAACACACTCCCCATTTAAATCAACTTTTGACTATAAGACGACCTGTTTTAAAAAGTGGGTGTGTCAGAGTACGGAAAATTTCTCTCATGATTTATTATAATATCCTTTATCATTCCTGAAAATTTCATCTCAATCGGTTAGCTGGCTTCAGATTTTATAGATTTAAGACCGCATCTCAATGCAACTTGAACCACTGTGCGCTGTGATAAGACGTGTTGGACGTTCAGCAGAGATTCCCGCATTGAAAAATTTTCGCGAAAGGTG
The DNA here is from genome assembly GCA_963921185.1 of Dasysyrphus tricinctus. Taxonomy (NCBI): domain Eukaryota; kingdom Metazoa; phylum Arthropoda; class Insecta; order Diptera; family Syrphidae; genus Dasysyrphus; species Dasysyrphus tricinctus. The sequence goes on along the minus strand of OY992532.1, from coordinate 190,079,910 downwards.
ATTTGCATATGGTGTCAGGACGAAGAGGCTGAGGAGGGCTCATCTCACTTTCTCTGTAAATGCCCCAGCCTAGCCAGAACAAGAAAAGCAGCCCTCGGAGAATATTTTTTCGACGAACTGGGCGACGTCTTTCTTTTGCCACAAAAAACATCCTGAAATTCATTCAAAGCACAGGATGGTTCATGGAGGCACCCCATTTCCAAAACTTCCACTAAATCCCTCCTCTTTCCCTCCTATTCCTACATTTCTCCCATCCTGGGGAGCACAATGGATCCATTGAGATCCGAGTGAAATGTTTCGGCTGGCCATGTCATCACCTCTTCTAACCTAACCTAACCTATGTGCATATTTTGATCTTGCACATACTCAGGAAGAGGATGGAATCTATCGTTTGATATCCTTTGTGTATCCTGTACTTCAGAAACGCCCAGTTCCAGACTATTATTGGCTGCGGGGTGGATCTTAGATGTGAGATCGCCAATAAATGCTGCTCGCTATTTGCTTACAGGTCCAGATAGGTGATGCGAAGCTTCATAAGTCGAATAACTGGAAGATTAAGATGGCCTATGCCACGGATTTAGTTGATGCGACATTTCGGGCTTTCTATCTGACAGGCAGGAGATTGGACCCGAGGATAAGCTTGACTTCAATGTTGAGGTCGTAAATGGTGAAGGTGATGTGGGTTTTGCTACTTTGGCGAATGCTGTTTTTACTGTGATGATTCTGGCTGGGCCCTTGATTGCTGCTGTTTCTGTTGTTGGTTCTAAGTTGTTGACCGTTTGGCGGGTGAGCTACGTTTGATCATTGCTGAGCAAATGGTAAACTTACTTTAGCGAACATAGAAGCAAATTTCTTTTGTGATTTCTTACATGAGCTCATAAACCTTTTAAGCCGGCTAGTTGCCTCTTCATGTTCTTGCCTTCTGTTCGCAATGTTTCGCTTCGTAGTCCTACTTACACTTGAAGCAAACGTATTGACGTCCTTAGTTGGTGTATATGTGTCCGAAGCGTTAGCAGTTTCAGGCGTTCCCACTGAACTAAGTTGTTTTTGATTTTTCCAGAGCCCTTTGTGCCAATAAATGATGTAACCTTGATCACTGATTTACCCTTAAATTCGATGGAAGCATTTATGTAGGATATGATGGATACCTACCTCTTCAGCAACTAGAGACTCTTTCTATCTTCAATCAGGAACTGGCTTTAAAGAAGCACCAGTTTTCGGCGATTTTGACTGTTGAATCCATGTTGCGATTCTTGAAAGTGACAATAAGTTTGTAATTCTTGTATAGTGCCTTCTAATCTCAGCAACGTTACCTGAAATAATAAAAGACTAGCGAAATTCCTGAACCCCTGGTTTGGGTTCTTGATGGTGTCGTCCTTGGTTGCATTTATGCCTCCGATGGCTGGGTTGGAGAAGGATTGATAAAGGATAGCTTCAACACCAAGTTGAAGCTATTGAGGAACTTGATGTCGTTTTTTGGTGGTGGTCGTTGCTGTTAGTGCTGCTTCTGTCTTTGCTGGAAATGGTGCTGTGGGTGAATTTGCTGATGGATCTCCGTTTAGTTGGGAACGTTGGCCTGCTCCAAAGTCTTGCCATTTAGCAGTCCATTAGTATACTCCACAAAAATAAAATGTAAAAAAGTCCATATTTTTTATTCCGGGAATAGTTTGTCTCGGGGAAATATTTTCTCAGGGATATCGTTTTTCAAGAGAACATTTTGCCTAGGAGATACTTTGCCCAAAACTTTCCCCGGGAATTTCCGGTAGCAAATCCCCAAGTTGAAGCTTATGGCTTGGTTACAAAACCAATTCAAATTCAATATGTTTCAATAAAATCAAAACTAAAAATAATCGACCTTGACCTTCAACCGCATCCTTAGCCCCAAATTGAACTCCGTTGCCCTCATTGAATGATACTTTGAAGTAAACTGCTTACAAAAGTCAATAAGTTTCTGCTCAAAATGTGCATTAAGCTCTTATCTTCAAACGATTGTTGCATAAAAACCTAAAAGGAACCATAAATTCGCGCTTTGCTAGCTTTTCCTGCATCGCCCGGAGAAAATCCATATAAAGCCAAAAATATCTGCAATGAAATAAAATTGAATTCCCCTATTTGTTTAGAGAACACCTCTAGAACAGCCATTTACCCACCCTTAAGAGCATTTTACCCTTAAAACAACAGAGAACGCAAAAATAGAAGAAAAAGAAAAGAAACAGAAATCACAATACCGCACAAATCTTGGAACAAAGTGTAAAAATATATCTTCACGGATGTTGGGATGTGTGCTTCACCCACCCCACCCACCGTACATGTGGTGTGATGGTTTTATTTGGAATCTTCTACTCATTTTTTTTTCATTTTTATTTTTATTTTTATTTTTATATTTTGCTCTGCCGAACTCTCTTCCGCATCAGCTGAAACGGAAGTACCACTTTGATGGTAATGCGCCTCCCCATATTGAGGGTATTTCGTTGTCGTTGTCCTGCCATATATGTTCATACTCAAAGTTTTCGTTGTTCACGTACGAACTGTGAATTCATTCTTCTCCCACCCCCAATCCCCCTTTTGCCACAGCTGATGTCCCAGAACTAGATCCATTCACGGTTGTATAGGAGACACATGATGAACCAAACGGAAATAAATTTTTCACTTCAGCAGGGGGGTTCTGGTTATTTTTTTTTCTATCCCACATAACAAAAATGTTTTCCTGTCACGGCAGCAATGCTGGATGAAGCTATACATTCTACTACTCCTTGCCAAACCATTAGTCGAGCGGGTTTGGGTGGCGCAGTTTCTTCTCATGGGAGGGTGGCATGGCGGGCGTGGCGGTGCTGCTTAGTTTTGTTTGCGGTATACTTCCCACTATGATGCCTTTTTGTCTTAAATAATGACTCTTAGTTTTTAGTAAATCCTTGCTTCATAGTCCTGTCTTTTTTGAAGTACTTGAGAGTAGCGCACATCAGAGTACGAGTAGTAGTATAGCAGCAGAAAGTGCAAATGTGTGGATGAAAAAGAGAACGAGTTCGAATTCTGCGGTGGGGTATAGCATTTTAAGCCTGTGCAACTATTATATCTACAGAGGGTAAGCACAACGGATACCCTAAGGTGAGATGCTTTCAATAAGCGGATGTAAACTTTAACTTGAAGATTTTTCTTCTTACAAAGGATAAAGTTATCTTTTTGTGGGATCAGCATCAGGTTTTTTTTTAGAGAGGGCAAATGCCAATGAACTTTGGAAGTTTTTCTTTTTTTTTTTCTTACATTGAAATGACCAACCTGTATGAACTTTGGTTATAAAATTGTATTTTGTTTAAAAATATAAAAAAAAATAGAAATAGATAAGTTTGGAGTTTGGACTTTGTTGAGTAAAAAAATTAAGATTAATGAAGGTACATAAGAGTGCCTCGATCCATCTCTGCCTGAAATTCGGTGGATATGTATCCTCCTGCTTCCAGTTATCAGTCAAAGCGTTGTGGCATCTGCGAGGGCCGTATCTCTAAACCGGAGGTTCGGTCTTTTTTGTCGCTTGGAACCCTAAGGGCTGAAATTCAAAGAGTTTTCGTTTGAGCATTGTTGTCTATTCGCTTGGTGTGGCCGAGCCAATGTAGTCGATGAGTTTTGACTTTTTAGACTGCATCAACATCTTGGTAAAGTTTTATTAAGTTCGCGGTTGTATCGATGTAACGATTTTTATTGAACAATTATTATTTACAATTTGCTTAACGCTAGTTATCTTAAAGAGTACCTACATTGAATATTATAATGTTATGTTGGCACAAATAGGGTACCTTACTTTTAACATTTTGTATTTTTTTTTTTATTAAATTATATTTAATTGTCATTGTATTTTTAATTCTTAATTAATGTCGGCCTCACGTCGCGGATTGTTCAGGTCCGGTTGTTATTGGGGTGGTTTGTTTGTGTTGTTTTTAGGCTTTCAGTCACGGTAGTGAGCTGAGCCTGGGGCGGCGTAGAAGGAGATTATCTCTTCGTCGTTGGTTGATATTAGATCCTCATCTAGTAGTTCTCCATTGCTTCGATGTACCGCTGGTCAGGATGTCTTGGCTGGCTTAAAGTTCCTCCTATGAGAGGGTTCGGGTGGTTGATCAGATTTTGCAGGCACCGTCGCGTCGTCGGCTGGAATTGATGAGGTCAAGTGGTTGAATTTTGGCTTCTTCATAGAGTCTCTTGTTGCTGATGTGTTTCATACGAATCCTGTCAAAGTCCATCTCTGTGAAGATCCGCAAAATCTTCCTCTCGAATACTTCCAGCCTGTTGATATTTGTTTTTGTCGTCGTATACCAAATAGGAAAACAGTACATGATGATCGGCCTGATGAGCTGCTTATAAAGAAGAAGCTTGGTTTTCTGGCTGAGTCCGTTTTGCTTTCGTATCAGTGGATGAATGCGGTGGAAGGCAAAATTGGCTTTCTTAAGAACAGCTGCTGTGTGTGGGTTGAACCGGTATAGCTCGTTGAACTGTATTCCCAGGTATTTTACATTATTGCTGGCTACGAGTTGGGTTCTGTCGGGAAGGGAGATCTTGATGTTCCTGCAGTTTGTGGCTCTAGAGGGTCTTAGTCGTCTGAAGCAGATGAGTTTGATTTCGCCGAGTTGATCTTGAAACTTGTCTTGAGTCTTGAGCTTCGACTTTTCTAGCAGCATATACTGGTGACATAGATTTGGCTTACGTGAGGGAGTCATTAGCAAAGAGGAGAGTCAGAGCGAATTCTGGTCGTGGTTGGTCGGAAGTGTATATGTTGAAGAGGAATGGTCCTAGCTTTGATCCTTGGGCATGGGCAACTCCAGCACTAGTTGTACTTGATGTTGATTGGCAGCTTCCTATCTGGACGAAAAACGATCTGAAATGAAGAAAGTTGGAATTAATTTTAATTAGTGATTGTGGAAATCCGAGTTGGAAAAGTTTAGTGACTTGGTGACAGTTTAAGGATAAGGCGACTTCATGCTGCTTTTCGCTAGAGAACGATTTCAGCCGTCTGAGTAATAGCTCATCGAGTATCTTACTCATGTTGCATAGAAGAGAGATGGGCCTGTATCCAGAGACGTCCTTGTTGTTGTGCTTCTTCGGTACAGTGACGATTTGTGCTTTTTTCCATTTGCTTGGAAAATAGCAGTTGTTGACGCAGTTATTCAGCATTATTGCTAGGAAGATCATCACTGACTGAGGTATTCTCTTCAGGACGAAGTTGAAGATGTTGTCCGGTCCTGTAGATTTTTTTGAATGGCTTCTTTGAACTTTTTCTTCAATTTCTTTCGGGCTGGTCAATTCATGATTGTCTGTTGGAATCCTGGCAGGGTTGGTGTCACTGAAAAGAACGGAATCTTCACGTTGTACGGAAGAGTTCACTTCATCTAGGATCTCATGGTCTAGTGGTGGATTTGGTTTGAAATGTTTTTCAAAATAGTCAGCAAACGCCTTGGCTTTATCTTCATTTGTGGTAACTTCCCCAAGAGTAGATGTGATGACTTCTGGCATCGGCGGCCTTTTACCGATGATACTGTTGATCTTCTTAAAGGTGTCGGGTCCCGGGTTGATTGCTTGGAGTTTCTTCTAGAGGAGGATGTCGTTGTGGTGTTTCACGGAATTCCTACACATGATGTTCACACATTTAAGTTCGCTTGAGACGGCCCGGTAGCTGCTGTTGTTTGTATTCCGTTCTCGTTGGTGGATTCTTTGAAGCAGTTTCCTTATGTGCTGTTTGTGGTGGTAGAGATTTTGTATATACACTGGCAGAAGTTGGCATCTGTCACGAGAAGTCCTCTGCTGTTTCTGGTTATCGAGAGAATTGCTGATGACAACTTCCAAGGAATCTATGGCAGCATCTATTTCAGCATCTTGGAGGTTCCTGTTCTCTGGAGGTCGGATGATCGAGCCTTCAACGTCCCTTTGGATCCGAGCAACGTCTAGCTTCGAGTAGTTGATGAACCCCACCTCTGGTTGGTTCAGTCAGATGATCTGATGTTGGAGGTTAATTCAGAATAGAACGGCTTCGTGGTCTGAGTTGCGGGTGATTGTCGTGCAGGTGAAGTTTCGTAGCTCAGGTAGGATTCAGGTTGGATGTAGCTAGAAAGAAATCCAACGTAGATGGTGTCCTCGGGAATGTTGGTTTAGGTTGAGAGATGATTACTAGGGAATGTTGATCCCTGTTGTCGTCCATCCAGTTGACAATGCTATTCCCGTTCGTTGTTGCCTTGCGAGTGTCCATCCATCGGTGATTCCTGGCGTTGAAATCCCCGCCGATGAGTATATACGTGCTTCTGCTTATGATTCTGGTCTGAAGATCGCCTCTGATGTCGGTTGCCTTTGCAGAGCACTTCTTGTAGATGCTTACGCTGGTCAAGGTTTCATCTCTTCCAAGCTGGATTGTAATGGAGGTGGCTTAGAAGCATTTCAGGCCATAAATAACCACTTCAATTGCACTTCTAGAGATCTTGTTGCTTAGGTAGAGAGCAGTTCCTCGTGTTCCTTTAATTGTCTTGTCTCTTCTGAAGGTCTTGTAGCTGATGAAGTTGATGTTGTTCCTCTTGGTGAGGTTAGTTTCGCTGATTAGGGCGATGTCTAGGCTGTTTTTCTTCAGGAATAAATTAAACGCTGACTTTTTTTTCAGGCTATATAACGAGTTAACGTTATAAGCAACTATACGCGCTTTGTTGATGCGCATTATTCGCTGCATAGTTGGAATACAAAAGCGGCAATAACCAAGGACTTATCTTTTTCTCGCGGTTGTATCTTCTTCTCCATCCGCCTTCCTCCAACACAGGACCAAATATTCTTTGAAGAATTTTTCTTTCGAATGAAAATCCTAGTATCAGATCTTTCTTTCTGCTTAGCATGCAATACTTGAAAGAGAACAGGACTGACGGTCTTTTGTAAAGAGTGCACTCCGCCTTAAGCGTGAAGAGTTTTAATTTTTAAACCCATTTGATTCGCTAAACCGAAGTAAAAGCTATTTCCCAGAGTAAATTTTTGTTGGATCTACAATAAGGTGTCGTTTGTGGATTCAATGTTTATTCCAAGGCATGGACCTCGTTTACTTTAAGACCACCAAGTTTCGCCAATTCTTCAACTGCCTCGAAGGCACGTTGGGAGCGACCGATAATGTCGATATGGTTCCGAGAGTTTCTTTTAAATTTCGAACCTGGGAGGCTTCATTCGCCTTCATCCTTCTACAAGCAGGTTCTTCTAACTTTTTCTTTGCCCGAAGTTCTTCCTTCGCTTTTCTTGTTTTTCATGACAGCATATTCGCATGTGCATATTCTGTCACCTTTTTTAGGTCTTCGCATTTATCGTCATACCATACGGGTTGTTTCCTTGGAGTGGTTGGCATCCTATGGTGGTTTCGGTAAGCTAATGAACACCGTACCGGTGCGGTGCTCTCTGTAGAATCTACCAACACCAGGTATGTTAAGGTATTCAACATCGAATTTCTTCTGTTGTACGGTTCGCCATTTTTGGTTTTGTTTGACAAATGAGCTCTTTATTTTGCGCAACAAGGAAATGGTCAGTATCAACACTTTTGTCCCTCGAAATGTGTGCCGTTCTTAGATGTTGGATACGCACCTTGCGTCGTATTGTACAAATTTCTTTTTAGTTGGCAGTTTGACTGTCTAGAGACTCTAGAGAGTGCCAGGCTGGCAGGATGCTGTGTGGATCGTAAGTCTTTAAACCGAGTGCTACCCATCACCGTCCTACGAGCAGCTGTTAAGTCGATTAATAGTACCAACGCGTTAGCAGTTATCGCTTAGCGTTGGCGTATCGTAGATGTGAGGCTTTTACACTAATCCACCGAAGTTGTTTTTCTTTCCGACTTAAATATAAATAACCTTGAGCTCAACCTTGGTTTCTTTCTCCATAAAGGGAACGACAGCGTCGTCCAAGAGGTCATAAAACTCTTTCGTAGAAGAAGAGTGGTATAGAGGCATGAGAATATAGGTATAGGTACCTACTATGCTTTATGCTTTGAAAAGTGACTTTAATACGGTGTTCACTTATCACAGTCAAGAAGAAATGTTTTAACTCAGCACAAAAATGTATTTACTCATCCCACTGAATTCCTGCTCACAAATATAACTTTTTGTACTCATTACATGATGAAATCTTAACTGCCTACGTGAATGCATTAGCAGAGATGCAGTTCCTAAATAATTCTGTTGAATTATCACACAAAATGTAACGCTTACCAGTGTTCATGATTACCTATGTAGTGAGTACATTACATTATTATAAATATTGTATACGTACGCATTACAAGCAAACATGTCAGATATGTGTGATACGTACATGATACTATGTAATGAATACAGTTTCTATGCAAATTAATAAATATTAAATGTTCGCATTACATACAAACATGTTGGTTATTTGTGGTAAGAGTAGTTCATTGTACTCATTACATAAATGTCAATAATCTCACTTCCGATTATCTGTGATGAATACATGATACTGTGTTTTGATAACCGTTTCTATACACTCATAACATACAATTTTTTAAATGTACTTATTACATAAAAACGTGTCGGTAATCTATGATGGGTAGGTATATGACGCCATGAAGTGAGTACAGTTTCTATGCACTCTTAATAATACAAACATTAACATTCTTTGTAAGCATTACATAAATAAGTGGTGGTTATCTTTGATGAGCACATGAAGCTTATATAGTGAGTACAGTTTATATGCACTTATTACAATAATACAATAAAAATTCTATGTTCTCATTACATTAACACGTATCGGTTTTGTGTCATAAGTTAATAGTTATAAAGTGAGAACAGCTTCTATGCTTTCAATATATAAATATGAATATTCTATGCACTAATTACATAAAATAAATAGTGGGTACTTTCATATATTTATTTAAATTCAAAATCCAACCTTAAACACATAATTGTAATTTAAATCCTATAGTTTAACTGTACCTTCGAAATATATTTATTTATTTATTCATTATTATTTCTTTCGATTTATTTCTTCTATAAGTGAGAATAAAGTCATCCACAATTGTTCACCTTCTCTCTAATCGTTATGGGAAAGAAAGTTCGAAATCATTAATAACTCCAAAAAACACTCCTTTCTTGCTGGATTGATTGGCACATTGAACTCTTAGAATTGACATAAAATGTCAAACAAACATGACAATCTATTATGCTATTTCAAATTCTAAGCCCATTTCCATTTCCATAATATGATTCTTACTCTTAATAACTCAGAGCAGAGTTAACCTGTTTTTCCTCCCCTAGACTGCTGACCCACTAAAAGGCTTCTCTGATACCGTCTGTTTGTATATATTGAACGTGCCATCATAGCTTTTTCAACCATTGCCGTTGCCGAGTCACCATGACAGTAGTGCACTTAAGAAGATTGAATGTCAACCGCATTTACTAGTATTACATTCCTCTAATCGAATTAGTTCACCCGCACCATCATCAATCTCAAAGAGTAAGCGTCAATTTTGGAAATAACTTTATCAGTTTTGTCTTGCAGATTGATGCCGAAAACCATCACCTTCAACTCTGGTCGGTCGGTCAATTTCTCCCAAAAGTAATCAATGTCAATTAAATTTATTGAAAGTCGAAAGTATCCTAACATGACTTTTAAAAAGTCTAATACTGATGCCAAGCACAGGGCTTGAAGACGCATAGATAGGTACCTATATAAGTTATGAGATTATTGATTTATTGCCAAACATACTGAGACAAGGAAGACATTTTAGTGATCTATGACGGAGGCAACTTAAATTCCAAAAAAAAAAAAAAAATATCTCCCTCTGCCTGTCAAAACATAATGTTCTGCATGAAGAGAATAGAGTTCCTGGTGTGGTGCTTTTCCATGGTTCCATCATATTTTTGGTCGAAAGCCAACAAAACGACATACACATTAATTTGCTCTCACCCAACTAAAATACTTTCAGCCACTCACCCATATTTCGGTGCGTCACTTTATGTCGACCCCTCCCCGTCTATTTATCCTCTTTCTCACAAGTGGTAATTGCACCGGCCGGCAAGAGAAATGGTACAGGGTGTGCACAGAGTAAATTCGGCTGTCATGATGTTGTGGCATGCAAAAGGAACGAAAATTTATATTAAACTGTGCAATTTGCAACTTCAACTGAACTCGAAACGAGATCATTTTGCACGAGGCGGTGATGACGGTGGCAAAGTGGAAACGAGTGGGCGCGGCTGACAAAGAGACCATTTTTGTGAAAAATAAAAAATCTAATGCCTACACGGAAATAGTTGAGGTTAAGTGGTGGCTCTGTGCGACAGCAACACACAACGACGACGACGACGTAGGTATACCTATACTCGCGTTCACATTATTTGATGGTATAATAACGCTTTGCCACGGCAAATTCAGCTTCAGACGTTGAACAGCTGAGCTGCCCTCCGTCACTTTTAGTTGGCACGATGATTGTGAAAGGTGGCAGCAGAAGAATATGTACATATAAGGGTGCTGGGGTAGACGGTAACGAATGAAACAATTTTTTGGCTGTAGCTGGCGGTTTTTTGGTCTGATAGTTACAAGTACATGGCTTTGACATGCACAGCACATACATACATACATAATGAAGCATTTTTCTTTTAGACATCTTGGCGACTATGACGACGGGTTAGCGACAATGACGTAAGGTTGGTTTGTTGAAAGTCGAAAGTGGTTGCAAGGTGGTTCATGCAGAATGTAAAATGGCGGTCAGATTTTTAGAAATATTAGTGCTAATGTTTTAAGGGTGTGTGCACATCAAAGAAGGTTTTTTTTTTTAGGAAAATAAATAAAGAAACAATTCTAAAATATTTTTAAATCTTTTAAGAAATAATTAAATACGGAAATTATTCCGAGAAAGGTGAATTTTGGTGGATAGCTTTATTAGAGTGCCTTAAGGGCTTCTTAAAAAAAGTACTGCAATTTTAAACCGAAGTTTTTGAAGGGGTCTTTCGTTTGGGAATTTCTGAAAAACTCTATTTTTTTTTTCCAAAATAAAATGTGAAGCCAGAAATAGTTTATTCTAGTTTAAAATGTGTCACTTTTGTTACCTTCTTCGAATTCTACCAAATTATTCACACAATATTCCCATAAGCCCCTGATTCTTAAAAAAAGTGTATGTATACTGAGCTCAAGCTATAAAAACCTTTTAAGTTGTGTTACGGATGTGACTATAGAAAACTAGTGACGTGCAAAAATTCTATTTGGATGTGAAACTTAGTGGCGCAGGGACATATTAGTGATGGCCTTACCAGTTATTTTTGAATAACGGTAACTATTATTTTGCAATAACAGTTATTCTTAACAGTTATTCAGTAACAGTTATTCTGAATAAGCCAGATGCAAAAACTTAGAATGGATTTACAACCTTCTGGAGTTTGTGACCTTCCAATGTTTCAGTGTTTTTGGTGCATTTTGCTTGTGAAAACCAAGCATTTTAATTTTTTCAGACTGAGAATTATCATTCTGAAGTGGTCATAAGGCTTCTCGATGACCATTTAGGTATTGAAAAAATCTGTCATTAATGTTCTTTTGGCATAAGAATATTATAGCCATCAAAGACTTACTGCAACGTCAATGAATTAAAAAAAAACTAAAAATCCAAGATTTTAATTTCCACTCAGCGTCCACTCCGCTTCCGCTCCGCCTCCGCTCGGCTTCCGCTCAATATCCGCTCCGCCTCCGAACGGCTTCCGCTCGGCGTCCGCTCCGCCTCCGCTCGGCCTCCGCTCGGCTTCCGCTCAGCGCACAGTGGTCAAAAATAAGATTCTAGCTGGACAAAAGTATTTTTTTTTTTATTTTCCAAACTAATCTTTTTGATAACCTATACTTTGTAAACATATTAAAGCGCAAAATTGCAAAATATTAACCACTTATCTGCGAAAATAGCAATTATATGTAAGCTCAAAGTAAACATTGTGAATGCAATCAGATAGGAAAAAATGTGGATCAAGTTTTATTGCCCAACTGAGGGCACGGGCTAAGCTTAGTAAACTGTGTTCAATATTTTGGCCTCTGTATATAATTTAACTCTCGTAATTATCATTATGCATGTGTTTATACTATAATATATAAAATATATTTATATTTTTTTTTTTTAATTTTGAAGTTACATTCTAACAATAACAAAACTTCCCAAATTATAGGTTTTTTGGTTAAGCTTACAAGACTGGCGGCAGCTGGCGGCCAGATGAAATAAATGTAGTTTATTAGTATAACTTTTGATCTTATCCACCTGCCAAAATTTGACTGCCTTTGTTTGCCTATTGCAAAGTTATAATAAGTTTTATCAGACCAATTTTATATACAAAAATGGAATTGTTTGAAATGTGGAAGAAAGTGGAAGGAAAAATGAGATGTTGGAGCTTCTTTTCCAAAATTATTGGTATGGAGATTGTCGGCCTGAATATACTCCATTAAAATGCAACCTCTTAAATAGAATTTTAACTCGACTTAAACATATAAGAAATGGCTGTTATGTACTGCGACTAAACTGCTTTTTTCAAAGAAAAACGGATCGTGGTTTTTCGTGATTTTTTACTTTCATTTTAAAAATCATTTAATTGCTCTTAAAAAATGTTAAATATTGATGAATACAAACACAAAAATGATTTAAGGTCAAAAAATAATTTTGTCCACCTAAATTCGTATTTTTGACCACTGTGCAGCGTCCGCTCCGCCTCCGCTCAGAGTCCGCTCCGCCTCCGCTCGGCGTCCGCTCAGCGTCCGCTCCGCCTCCGTTCCGCCTCCGCTCCGCCTCCGTTCAGCGTCCGCTCCGCCTCCGCTCGGCTTCCGCTCGGCTTCCGCTCGGCTTCCGCTCGGCTTCTGCTCGGCTTCCGCTCGGCCTCCGCTCGGCTTCCGCTCAGCGTCTGCTCCGCCTCCGCTCCGTCTCCGCTCGGCGTCCGCTCAGCATCCGCTCGGTCTCCGCTCGGCTTCCGCTCTGCCTCCGCTCCGCCTCCGCTCCGCCTCCGCTCCGCCTCCGCTCCGCCTCCGCTCCGCCTCCGCTCCGCCTCCGTTCAGCGTCCGCTCCGCTCAGCGTCCGCTCCGCCTCCGCTCCGCCTCCGCTCGGCGTTCGCTCAGCGTCCGCTCGGCTTCCGCTCAGCGTCCGCTCCGCCTCCGCTCAGCTTCCGCTCGCGTCCGCTCCGCCTCCGCTCGGCTTCCGCTCGGCCTCCGCCCGGCTTCCGCTCAGCGTCCGCTCCGCCTCCGCTCGGCTTCTGCTCAGCGTCCGCTCCGCCTCCGCTCCTCCTCCGCTCAGCGTCCGCTCTGCCTCCGCTCCTCCTCCGCTCAGCGTCCGCTCCGCCTCCGTTCCGCCTCCGCTCCGCCTCCGCTCCGCCTCCGCTCCGCCTCCGCTCCGCCTCCGCTCCGCCTCCGTTCCGCCTCCGCTCCGCCTCCGCTCCGCCTCCGTTCAGCGTCCGCTCCGCCTCCGTTCCGCGCCCGCTCCGCCTCCGTTCAGCGTCCGCTCCGCCTCCGCTTGGCTTCCGCTCGGCGTCTGCTCCGCCTCCGCTCCGTCTCAGCTCGGCGTCCGCTCAGCGTCCGCTCGGCCTCCCCTCGGCTTCTGCTCAGCGTCCGCTCAGCGTCCGCTCCGCCTCCGCTCAGCGTCCGCTCCGCCTCCGCTCCACCTCCGCTCGGCGTCCGCTCCGCCTCCGTTCCGCCTCCGCTCCGCCTCCGCTCCGCCTCCGCTCCGCCTCCGCTCCGCCTCCGCTCCGCCTCCGTTCCGCCTCTGCTCCGCCTCCGCTCCGCCTCCGTTCCGCCTCAGCTCCGCCTCCGCTCCGCCTCCGCTCCGCCTCCGTTCAGCGTCCGCTCTGCCTCCGCTCCGCCTCCGCTCAGCGTCCGCTCCGCCTCCGCTCCACCTCCGCTCGGCGTCCGCTCAGCGTCTGCTCCGCCTCCGCTCCGCCTCTGTTCCGCCTCCGCTCCGCCTCTGTTCCGCCTCCGCACCGCCTCCGCTCCGCCTCCGCTCCGCCTCCGCTCCGCCTCCGCTCCGCCTCCGCTCCGCCTCCGCTCCGCCTCCGCTCCGCCTCCGCTCCGCCTCCGCTCCGCCTCCGCTCCGCCTCCGTTCCGCCTCAGCTCCGCCTCCGCTCCGCCTCCGTTCAGCGTTCGCTCCGCCTCCGCTCCGCCTCCGCTCGGCGTCCGCTCAGCGTCCGCTCCGCCTCCGCTCCACCTCCGCTCGGCGTCCGCTCAGCGTCCGCTCCGCCTTCGTTCCGCCTCCGCTCCGCTCCGCCTCCGCCCCGCCTCCGCTCCTCTCCGCCTCCGTTCCGCCTCAGCTCCGCCTCCGCTCCGCCTCCGTTCAGCGTCCGCTCCGCCTCCGCTCGGCGTCCGCTCAGCGTCCGCTCCGCCTCCGCTCGGCGTCCGCTCAGCGTCCGCTCTGCCTCCGTTCCGCCTCCGCTCCGCCTCCGCTGCGCCTCCGCTCCGCCTCCGCTCCGCCGCCGCTCGGCCTCCGCTCCGCCTCCGCTCCGCCTCCGCTCCGCCTCCGCTCCGCCTCCGTTCCGCCTCCGCTCCGCCTCCGTTCCGCCTCCGCCTCCGCTCCGCCTCCGTTCCGCCTCCGTTCCGCCTCCGTTCCGCCTCCGCTCCGCCTCCAGCCTCCGCTCCGCCTCCATTCAGCGTCCGCTCCGCCTCCGCTCCGCCTCCGCTCCGCCTCCGCTCCGCCTCCGCTCCGCCTCCGCTCCGCTCCGCTTCCGCTCCGCCTCCGCTCCGCCTCCGCTCCGCCTCTGCTCCGCCTCCGCTCCGCCTCCGCTCCGCCTCCGCTCCGCCCCCGCTCCGCCTCCGCTCCGCCTCCGCTCCGCCCCCGCTCCGCCTCCGTTCCGCCTCCGCTCGGCGTCTGCTCAGTGTCCGCTCCGCCTCCGTTCCGCCTCCGCTCCGCCTCCGCTCCGCCTCCGTTCAGCGTCCGCTCGGCTTCCGCTCAGCGTCCGCTCCGCCTCCGCTCGGCTTCCGCTGGGCCTCCGCCCGGCTTCCGCTCAGCGTCCGCTCCGCCTCCGCTCCGCCTCCGTTCCGCCTCCGCTCCGCCTCCATTCAGCGTCCGCTCCGCCTCCGCTCCGCCTCCGCTCCGCCTCCGCTCCGCCTCCGCTCCGCCTCCGTTCCGCCTCCGCTTGGCGGCCGCTCAGCGTCCGCTCCACCTCCGCTCCGCCTCCGTTCCACCTCCGCTCCGCCTCCGCTCGGCTTCCGCTCAGCGTCCGCTCGGCCTCCGCTCGGCTTCCGCTCCGCTCGGCTTCCGCTCAGCTTCCGCTCCACCTCCGCTCGGCTTCCGCTAAGCGTCCGCTCCGCCTCCGCTTGGCGTCCGCTCACCGTCCGCTCCGCCTCCGTTCTGTCCGCTCCGCCTCCGCTCGGCGTCCGCTCCGCCTCCGTTCCGCCTCCGCTCCGCCTTCGTTCCGCCTCCGCTCCGCCTCCGCTCCGCCTCCGTTGTTGATAGTTGTATTTGTTGTGTGGGTTATATCAATAACTGGTAACTTTGATATTGAATAACTGGTTATAACAGTTATCAGTGAATAACCGGTTACTGGTAACGGTTATCGATATATCGCCCATCACTAGGGCATAGGGCCCAGGGACATAATGCCCAATTTTTATTTTGAGGCTTATGTCTACGGTGACCATCCGTCCCGGTTTTCCCGGGATTGTCCCGTATTTCTGTGGCCTGTCCCGGTTTATTTTTTAAGAAACCCGGGACGTACAAGTGTCCCGTATTCAGATTATTTGTTCCGTATTTGCACATTCTCTATGCAACGTTACGTAAATCCTTATTCATAAAATATTTTTCGACTCATTTCATTTACCATACTCTTGTGTCAAAAAGAACACGAAAAAGATAAATCTATTACGTTTAAATGTCTAACAAAAATATATCCTTATGTAGTCACTATTATATTTAACTCAGAGTTAACTCTGCACTGAAAAACAGGGCCTTATTTTAATAATGAAATTAAAAATGTTAAGTTTATTTTTTTTTTAAGTTTTTAGTTATGTTGTGAAGAAATTATAATTTATGTTAATGTTCGTTTCTTTTTCGTTTTTTTTTCTGTAATTATGTTCTTTAATATTTATTTTAGATATTATATAAAAATTATTGAAAAGTCCAATAATTTGTTCACGTTTTTAAATTTTTACCTTTTGTCCCGGGTTTTACTCCCAGAAATATGGTCACCGTACTTATGTCCCATGTTTTAAAAAGCAGCGTTTGGCTAGCGTAATCCTTGTCGGATTTCCACTAAGGTGTCGTTCGAGGAATTGATGTTTGATCCGAGGAAAGTAAACTCCTTGACTACCTCAAAATTTCTGCTACCATCAGTGAAGTTTTGTCCTAGGCAATAGACAGATGAGGCTCTGTTTGTTAACTGGTCTTTTCCAGGATTTGCCCCAATGTGAAGATTTGATCCATCGTTGATCTGCCTGGCCTGAAGCCAGACTGAAACGTGCCGATGATAGTGTTGCAGAAAGGTTTTAGACACTCACATGGTACGTTGGGTAGGATCTTGTAGGCAAAATTAAGCAGGGATAAGCCTCTGTAGGTTTTGCAGGACATAAGATCGTTTGTGAATTAAACATATGAAGGTATTGGACCAGTCGTCGGGCATACTTTCCTCCTCCCGTACTTGGTTGATGAGCTGGTGCATACACCCTACCAGGACATCTCCTCCATACTTTACGATTTTTTGTTCTTAAGTTTGTGAATGGCTTTCTTAATCTCTTCTGTACTAGGCACTGGGACTGGTTCTTCATTGACTGGTCTCATGTTTCTTTGTTCTTCGTGCGCTTACTCTACATAATGCCCATTAACTGGCTGAACAGAATAGAGTGCTGCAACTGTAGCTGCAGCTGCAACTGGAATTGCTGTCAAAAAGTGTCGTACGTGATTTTTTTTACGCGCACACAATGCAGCTGTACAGCTTTCTGACATTTTAGTATCGAAAATAAAAATGAAAACAAAAAATAAAAATGAATAATGATGAAAAAGAAGTTAAAATTGCTTTACGTCTTTATGAGTGATTGAAAGGAGTTTAAAAATCACTTTAACCCACATGTAAATATGTACTTCGTTTTGCTCGCAATTTTGAAACATCAAAAAAGCTGCAAGCAAAAGTTAAAAGTTGGCCAAATTGTCCAGCTGCGTCTGCAGCTACGTCGTGTTCTGTTCGCATCATTGAATTTGTGTGTATTCAAAATTTTGACAGCTATTCCAGTTGCAGCTCCGTATCCATTCTGTTCAGCCAGTAAACAGTTGCTGGAAATGCTGCTCAAACACATCACACAATTCCCTGTGCTTCGGTGGCTAGGTTCCCTTCGCTGTTTCGAAGATTTGCGTGCCGGTCTTTTAACCACATGCCCGTTGCTTGCCTGTTTTGTAGAAACGGTGGGCATTGGTGGCTGTGCTAGACACCTCGAAATACCTGATCTGACAGGCTGCGGATGATCTTTTCCTTCTGCGCAGTTTTATTTTCTTTTCACGGTACTCCTCTCTTGGTGCTCTAGTTTTCTGTTACAACATTTGCATTCAATGATTTTCCTGCTTCAACACCGCGCATTCATCATCATACCAAGGGTTCTTTATTTCTAGGTGGTTGATATACTATGGTGGTCTCAGCTATCTCCATAAAAATGTTGCGATACTGTTTCCACTTGATGTGGACGCTTGTGGCTGGGGGTACGGCAGAGAGTTTACCGATCAATTGCTCACTGTAGTCTGGCTTTCTCAGATGTGCTAAGGCATGCAGTGTTGAATTTCTTCCTCTGGGCGGTCTTCGCTTTATTTTCTTTGGAAAGTCGGGCTCTGAACTTTGTCACAACAAGAAAGTGGTCAGAGTCCAGGTTTGCATCTCGAAAAAGATGTTCGATGCGTGCCTTGCGCCAATTAGCACCTGGTCAATTTGGTTGGCGGTTCGACAATCTGGAGATCGCCAGGTTGCTGGGTGTATCCTTCACCTGGATAGCCTAGTGCTCCTTTTCACCGTATTACCAGCTGCGGCAAAGCCAGTATCTCTTGCCGTTTCAATGTCGAATAAGGTTAGTTTTTGAAAAAAATTCCATACGTAAAAATCCGTCCCAAAAATTTACCATCTTTACCTACAACACAACAACTCACCTTGGTGAGTTCTACTTCAATGATCCTAGTGATCTGAGAAACTTAGACATTGGCAGTCTATTACGCTTCATAAGAAGCTCCAAATGGTTCACCGAGTAAGGAAAAGGGTTTCCTAGATTCATGTGGTATCACAATGGACCAACTCATGGTCTAAGTGTGTCAGTCTCCACGACTGGCAGCCACTTCAACCTAACCTACCTACAACAATTGAGAATCCTCACACAAAGGCCTCAATAAAATGTTTCATCTTTTTTATTTTACATTTTCAACCTCAATATTTAGTTTTTTTTTCGATCTAAACATTCAAAGACCGCGCCATCTTTCACACTGTTATACACACACATTTATGTATACCAAGGCCATTTCCATGGCCAAAAGGATATAAATACTCAAAGTAAACACAACAAAACACAACTTAATCGCTTACAAAAGCTGCAGTTTAATACCTACAACAAAAAATGTATAATGGGAGAAAAAAAAGTTGAACTTTTCATCATTTTCATTTCTTTCTTTCTTTCCACTAATACAGAACTGGAATTTTCAAACTCGGCCTCTTCCTTTCTCGCTTCCATTTCTATAGCAAATAATGTTCATATATCCTTCAGAGATCAAGGTATGTAAATTAATGTACAAGTCCACGTTTAATCTCTGCCTGCATCTGTATGTGCGCATTTAATATTGATATACAGTTTGTGCTTAAAAAAAAATATTCAAGGATGTGCTACTGCAGCAGCAGCAGTAGCTACAGCTGATGGCTATGCATAGGTGAATGCAAGCAGAATGAGAACCCCAACCATCTCTTGCTTCAATTTTCTCTATTTTTTAACCCCAGCCTGCTGTGCTCTGTTTTATTCTGTTCTGATGAGAAAAGTTTGTATTTTTTGCTTTTATTTTTCTAGGTTACGTTACAGAAAAAATGTTTAAAAAAAAAAAAAAAAAAACAAGAAATGGGATCACACACTGCATTGGCAGGTGAAAAGAAATATTGCAACACTTTAAGGACACACATATCTACCTACCTACCTACCTTCGTTGTTGTTAGTAGATTGTAACATATCCCTGCAGTCGAACGAAGCTCTTCGACGAGCGCGCGGTTTCCAGTGCTGACGCAGGTATGAGAGGCGAGGTTTGACACTTTTTTAGTTCACATGTGACCGAAACGCAAAGATGCTTACTTAACATCTCACAGGTAAAAAGGATATGCCAAAAGGACATAGATAAACATTATAAAGAGTGTTGGAGGGGGGGCTGGTGGGTGTAGGTATAGTTGGTTGAGAAAGGATAGCATAACAAACTCGTCCTCGACGACGTTGTTTTCGTTGTCATATTCGTCACCGTTGTCGTCTTCTTCGTCGTCAAACTTCATGATGAAGCATCACAGAAATTCATCTTGAGAACGACTCTAATTGGGTTACCATAAGGATTCCACTAGAAAATTACATACACACATCGTTTAAGTGTACCTGTGTATATGTACGCCAACAACTTTATTTCCAAATGGATTGCAAGTGCTTCCACTTCGACAGAGCAAAGAGACAACAATGCTGCAGCTGCTGATGATGATGATGATGATATGATGCTGGTGTAGCCCAGTGGTAGTGGCAAATGGAGGATATGAACTTAGAATCTGTTCGTTCGCTATATTATATCCTTTCTATGAAGAATAATGCAATTATTAAAAAATGCTTTTCTATATATATTGAGGTAGGTGTATAGCTGATGGCTGCAGTTGCTTATGGTAGCCACTTTCATGAGACTTAATGTAAAAAGAAGGAAAGAAATAGTTGAAAACAATGACAAAGAATTTTCAACGTATATAATGGGTAATGTGTCAAATGACATTGATGAAATTAAAAACTTTTTTTTATTTTTATTTTTTTTCTTATTTGCTTTTATAAATTTTAGAGATTTTTTTTATTTTTCTTTGTTTATTTAAAAGTCTGCAATGGCACTCTAAATTATTACACCCTTAAATAGGAAAATGACCTGTGTGCAGAGATGTCATTTTGTCACGCAACGGACACATTTTAATCGATGTCTCGTGTTGGTGTCCTTTTATTTGTGTTATATTTTGTTTATTCTTTGATATGACGTCCGTACAAAAATGTATTAATCCTTAAAATGCTGTATAATTGGTTTTTTGACTTCGGTGTCTTTTTAAGCTTGTAATTGAATTCCGTGTTAAATTTTGCAGTTATTTTTTTTTTTTTTGTAGGGTTACACCCAGTTTATACATAAAAAGTATGAGTGCTTTCACACGCACCGGTAGATATTAATGTTATTTAAACGTTAGCCATTTTATGAAATGTCATGGCTATTTTGACTAGAAAATGTGTGAACGGGCCCAACCTCCAAAAGTTGTAAGGCTTGTAGTGGATACAGTTTCTTAATTTTGAATTTAAAATATAATAAAATCTAGTTGTGCAGTGCTGAGTTTATTCTATGCTTAACCGCAGTAAGCTGGCTCTGAATAACATAAATATCAAGAGATGAAGTAGAAGGGCTTTCCAATAGAGACGGGTTGCGGGTAGAGTTGCTGACAGTTTGTGGCGGCCATGTTGATTTCGTGGCGTCTGTTCTCTGTTGATGTTCTCGGGGTGTTCCGTTCCTGTTGGGCGGACCCTAAGTCAGGGTAGAAGAAAACGGCTGCTTCGTCGTTGTCCGTGAAAATATTGACATCCAGGGCTTCCATCAAACTGAGGTACCTCGACTTGGGATGTCGTTGCTCGGTGACCATTAGCCGATTAGGGTGATTGACGGTGTTCTGCACTAGCTTCTTTGCCAAATCTATAGTAGGTATTTGTCCAGCGGTATTAACCTTTTTTCTTTGTAGAGATCATCGTTCCTGTAATGTTTTTTTCGCGGCCGGTAGAAGTGGAGTCCGTTGCAGATTCGTAGCATCTTCCTCGCAAAGATTTGCGGAGTTCCTTCATGGTTGATTTTGTAATCTTGAACCAGACTCCGAAACAGTAGTTGATGAAGTATCTTCGTCTGTTGGCTTAGTCCTGCTCTTCTCCTCATTAAAGGGTACCTATAGTCGGTGGAATGCCCAGTTCACTTCTTGAGTGCGGGTGGAACCTTAGAAAATCGTTGAAGTTGAAGGTATTTGACGTTCCAAGTGGCTGCTGAATGACTTCTGCCATTACGGGGTCTCCAGAAGCAGACAAGATCCGATTTTGCTGAGTTGATATTGATGCCCTCTACTATAGGGACTGCGACTTGTGGTGATATTGATGTTGCATACGTAAGCGAGTCTTCAACAGACAGCAGGTTTTCACAGCCAGTTGAGACGGGTTGGTCTGATGTCATCAGGCCGCAGACGAAGGGGCCAAGTTTCGAACCTTGTGCGGCTCTGGCTTTGATGTTCTTTCAAGTTGATGAGCAGTTTACCAATTCTATTCTTGCTTCCTGGAAGCAAGAATAGAAAAAAAATTTTTATAAGTGCTGGGGGTATATAGCAGATGTATTTTGTGTATAAAAGCATCTATCCAGGCGCTATCGAATACTTTCTCGATATCCAGAAAGCATCCGACCGTGACACGATGACTGTTGAGGGCTATAGTCGTGTCATGTTGGAACTTCAGGAACTGGTGTAGTGTTGAGTGCTTCTCCCTAAAGCCATAACTGCATGTCAGGAATTATGTTGGCCTCGCTGCAAAACTTCTTAAGTTTTCTTAGTACCAGTTCTTTCAAGAGCTTGCTGAGGTTGCTGATGAGGGATATTGGCCTGTAGTTAGAGATCAAGCTCCTGACATCTTTTTTCTGGATCGCCACAATCTTCGCGGTTTTCCATTTTTTAGCGAAGTTGTTGTTGTTGTTGACACAGTTGTCTCTGGAATCCTCTTTAAGATGAAGTAAGATATTTCATCTGATCCTGTTGACTTTTTTGGCCTGCAGCTGCTGATTATTTCAACTATTTCTTCTCGGGTACTCAGGTTTGGGCTGGCAATTGGGTCACTCGCTAAATTGGTGTCGCTAAAAATTGTTCGCTCCGTGTTATTTTTTAGGGTTAGTTGGATGGAAGACTGGATCTGCGGATGGGTTGGGGTTGAAGTTTCCTTCACAATATTCAGCAATGCCTCAGATTTGTACTGTTTCATTGTGATTTCTCCATTGTTGGTGATAATGGTTTCAGGCATCAGTAGTGTTTTCCCAATCAGTTTGTTGATGTTCTTGAAAGTGTCACGTCCAGGTTTGACCGCTTGCAGTCTCTTGTTGAATTAGTAGTTGTTATGTTGTTGGATAGAGTTTCGCAACAAAATGTTGACCACTTAAGTTCGTTCCATACTGTCTGGTAGTTGTTGTTCGTTGTATTTATTTCGCGCTGGTAGATCCTTTGAAGACGTTTTCTTAATTGTTGTCGATGAGTGTAGAAATTCTGGATTTACTCAGGAAGGTGCTGGTATCTGTCCTTTGACGTTTTGGGCTATTTTCCTAGTGCCCTAGAAACAGTCGTTTCCAGATAGTTGATGGCTGCGTCAATTTCTGTGTTCTGCATCAGGTAACTGTTTTGGGTTGGAAGTGTTATGGTGGCTTCTATGTCTCTTCGGAATCTATCCACATTCAGTCTCCTATAGGTAGTTGATGATATGCTCAGTTGTTTCTATCGTCAGGATGATGGGTTGTTGGAGTTTGATGTTTAGCTGAACAGCTTCATGGTCTGAGTCCCTGGGTATTGTAGAACAGGTGTAGTTCCTGAGTTTTGGAAGGATACAAGAACAATTAGAGGTAGTTGGTTTTGTTGTGAAGTACCCACTAAAAGGTGTTGGTCTTTGTTGACGTCCATCAACAAGTCAACAATCGCCTTGCCCTCGTTTGTTGTTGTATTATTCAGGCACTGCCATGCCGCCAAATCACAATAGCAAGTTACACGATCGAGCAACATGAGCTTATGATAAAACTTTATTTTCGAAATGGTTGTTCTTTCTCTTGTCGCAACGATGCGCACCCATTTGACGGATTACTTGACCGTCCTTATCAGTCGACTATTCAACGTTTCGATTCAATGAACACTCTGCCAACACCCGTACGTCTTAAAAATGGAGGAACTGAAGAAAATAGCCACTGCCTATGGTAGTGTTTAGGAGAACCCGATGCAGTAAATTACTTCAATTCAGTCAACGGAAACCTCTACCAATCAACAATTTCTTGTGTCCCTAATCGAATGATATGGATGGGAACAATATGTCAAGTAGATAATGCCACAAAGGATTTTAAGGCAGGGTTTTATCTATTTCTTGTGAAGATTGGCTCCGTTGGAATTTCTCTTGGAGAGTTTTCTGCAGCTGCAGGGTAAACAACGATGGTAACTCGATGGAGCTTTATAGAGCTTAGTCTTTCGTGTAAGGAGTTTTGAACCCATCTGTTGCGCCAAACGGAAAAAAACACCGGTTTGGTAGGATAATTCTCCGTCAGATCTCCAATAAGATAGGGTTCGAGGGATTAATGTTTACTCCTAAGGATAAACTCTTTAAGTTGTTGCTATCAACAGTGACGTTTTGTCGTAGTCGGTCGACAGTTCTTTCATTGTTTGTTGATAGCATATTGTTGGTCTTGTCCGCTTTTATTTGAAAACCAACACGCTTCGCCTGTTCTTCAATTGCCGTGTCAGTCTCTATAACGGCCTGTTGGGAGTGGCCGATGACGTCGATATCATCATCGACATACCTTAGAAGTTTTTCAGATCTGTTGTAAATACAGTGCCATCAATGTAAACGCCTACCCAGCACACTATTTGCTCCAGAACGAAATTGAAGAAATCACAAGATAGCACATCTCCTTGCCGAAACCATGTGCATGTTTGGAATTATAGTTCGGATGAGCTTTTCCCTAGTTACATCGCGTATTTTCCAATGTCACGCGACACACCTGCATTAGATTTCCCGAGATCCCTAGTTCAGCCATCTCCATATAAAGCTCCTGACAATGAATGCTTTAATATGCGACTTTAAAGTCGATGAATAGATGGTGCGAGTTTTGACTTGAAATTCGTTAGATTTTTCCAGGATTTGCCTAAGAGTGAATATTTGATCTATGATTGATCTGCCTGGATGGAAGACACACTGGTACTTGCCGATCATATTGCTGTAGAACGGCTTAAGACGCGCACACATCACTGTGGAGAGAATCTTATATGCGACATTTATCAGGGATATGTCTCGATAGTACTTGCAGGACATAGGATCACCTTTTTTGTAGCTGATAGACCTGTCACCAGACATTCTTCCTTCCACTCAAACTTGTTTGATCAGTTGATGCATGCACACTTTCAACACATCACCTCCGTGCTTGAAGAGCTCCGCTAGTAAACCGTCTGATCCGGTGGCCTTGTTGTACTTGAGCTTTTTTATAGCCTAGTCTACCTCTTGGTGGTGGTACTGGGTCTTCATTGACTGCAGTTGGGTTCGCTTCTCGTCCTGTTTCTCGCTCTATCTGATGCCCATTCAGCAGCAGCTGGAAATGCTGCTTGAATACATCTACTATTTATAATTCCCTGTGATTCGATGACTAAGTTACCTTCGCTGCTTCGGAGAGCCTGCCTTGCGATTTTAAAGCCAGCAGACAGTTGCTTGACTTTTTGTATAAAACTTCCGGGTAATATTTCCATCGCAAAACTCTTTGGTCTCTTTAATCTAGGAGACTGCGGGGGGGGGGGGGATTCGGTACGACCAAAATTACTCGGAACTAACGAAAATTGAAGCCGGTGTACCACAAGGAAGTGTTATAGGACCAACCCTTTATCTGTCATATGCAAGGGATATTCCAATGGACATCAATGCTGGCATGGCCGCACCTTTGCTGATGATACTGCAATGTTGGTGCCAGATAAATCCGTTACGGATAATACAAAAAAAAACTGCAAAATGCGGTCGATAAAGTTAGTGTTTGGACGCAAAAATGGCGTATCAAATTAAACAAAACAAAATCGACGCATTTAAACTTTACATACAGTGTTCCAATCCTTATAAACAGTACAGCAGTACCTTACTCCAATACCGCCAAATACCTTGGAATGACTTTAGATGCAAAGTTCAAATGAAAAGAGCACATCAAAAAGAAAAGCGAAGAACTAGATAAATTTGAAGTACAAAAAAATGTACTGGTTACTATACTAGGAAAGAACTCTGACCTATCTATCCAGAAAAAACCCGTTTGGACATATGGTATCCAACTATGGGACTGTACAAAGAAAACAAATGCTGAACCGATCCAAAAATTCCAAAGCATGGTCCTTCGTGGAATAATAAATGCCCCTTGGTATATTAGAAATAGCGATCTACATCGTGACCTTCAAATTGAAATGGTTCCAGAAGTGGTTAAAAAACACGCTGTATCAAACAATCAGCGACTTCAAGGTCATACAAACTCCGGGAGACCATCTTAAATGTTCGAGCTGATAGTCTAATAGTTATGGGAAAGTGTTATAACTTATTATAACTTCCCCCAATATGATTAATAAACTAAGAAAAAAAATCATTTTTCGATCTTTCATAGGTTGGTCCTGACTTTGTCACGGTAAAATTTATCGTGACAAAAACTATTCTTTTCATATTCCGAATCCTTGTTCCTGTCGTTCTGTCCCTTTTTTTCTACAGGTGTTTCCTTCAATCTACTGGGAGAGAGTAGGGCAACCATGGGCCATCAGCCATTGGTACGCTCTCGCAGTATATTGAAGAAACAAAAAATCGATGTAACTAGCGCTTTAAATTGAAGAGCGCAATCATATACCAACTTCATGACCAACAGACGGGCGGTCTGTTTGAATCAAAATCCAATACCAATAAAAGGCATGGGTGACAGTTGGTCCTCAAGTGCCCTCATGAATGACAGACGGGCGGTCTGTCCACATCCAATACTATAAAGAAGCACGGGCGACATTTGGTTCCCGTTTGCTAGAAGTTACTCATTTTGAGAATGGCCGAGTGCCCAACCTATTTACGTAAATTATTTTTGTATAAGATGGAACGTTAAACGCTCGTCCCTAATTGCCCCAAATCTGCGCAAAAGCCCAACGATTTAGATAATTTCGCGAGGTAGAAAATTACTGCCAGCTTCCACCTTATATAATGTTTTAAAATGAAAATTAGCTTTCCACCAGTTTTTCCAACGACATTGGTTTATTTTGATTTCATTCGGAGGGGAAGAATGAAGACGGTGTGAAATAGAATTTCTTTTTAGGTTTCAGAAACTTTTCTTTTCTCTTTCGAAAAAAAGGGGTTGATG
The DNA here is from genome assembly GCA_963921185.1 of Dasysyrphus tricinctus. NCBI lineage: Eukaryota > Metazoa > Arthropoda > Insecta > Diptera > Syrphidae > Dasysyrphus > Dasysyrphus tricinctus. The sequence continues at coordinate 190,053,617 of OY992532.1, read as the reverse complement.
GCTGGATGCGTTCATCGGATTCGCCGCTCCTGGAAGTGGAACCAGCGATCGGTGATTTCCATGATGACAATGCAAAAGCCAGGGAGATAGTGCGAGTAAGCAAGACCGTCGGTTTTTCAACTGCGTTGGCTCTCTCCAGCAAAGATGGCGGAGAGTAGCTGAATTGTGACGCGACCGAAAACCACGGCCGCTGATTGGCTGAAAGTACTGGGGTTGACAAAAAGAAGAGGCCGTCCAGGTTAATGGAAAACCTGGAAGGGCACTTCTACTGTGATTCTAGAAGAAACAAGACGTTTTTGATATCGAAAGTAAAGAAAGAGTTAAGAGAGGTTACTGAAAAATAAGAAGAAATTCGAAGTTTTAAGAAAAAGGTTAAAGTGAGGAATTTGGAAAAAAAGAGGAAAAAAATTGAGGAGGAAAAAATTCATTGGTAAAAATCTGGTGGAAGCTGTTCTCGAAATTGGTACTTAAACTTTGGAGGAAATTGGCAGGAAGATTTGGAAGCTAAGTATTTTGTTTTTTTCTTTGTTAAGTGAATTGTGTGTTAGATAGTTTTTTTGTTGAAGCGATATTCGAGTTATTGAAACTCATTTACAAATTTTCGTTTGGCTTTTGCTTCGTTAAAAAATTCCGGAAAAGCGGAACTCGCGACCCGTTAATTAATTTCTTTGTCCGTTCGGGACCGAGCGATAACGGTCCACCTTTCTTTGCATTTCAAAATCTCTGTTCCATTTTGTTCTTTTAAAAAATTTTGGGTTTTACTCCTATATCAAAAGGTTTCCCAAATAAACTATCAATTTACAAAATTAAAAATTCAATTTCGTCTTTTATCTCTACCTAAAATTGGTTCCAGTCACTTCATTTTCTTTCACCGTCGCTCTCCGCTCCAAAAGGTTTGTAATTTCCTTTATAAAAAAAAATTGCTGGCGCCCCTTTCTATTTTATAATTTTCAGGTTCTACGCCCCTGTGGCAATCAAAAAAATATTATTCGATCATCAATTAATAATTTTGATCAACCACCGATTAATTTGATCAGGTGAACCCACCCCCTTATGAGCATAGCTGTGGTGGCAGCACTTTAATCGTCGCTGCAAATTACAATTTTAATTCGCTTCGACTTTGACAGTCCAAATTTCGCCTCAGTTGTCATTTCTCGAAAGTCGGTCGCGCTGCGTAGTTTTTTTATTTGTCCTCTTTTAATCGAAAATTGTATTCGCGAATTAAAAATTGTAATAATTGGCGCCCAACGTGGGGCTTTTCGGTATATTCATTTATGTGTGTAGATACAAATAAGTATCTGGTGCGGTGAAAGAAAAAACCCTAACCATAACCAACAAAAATCTGAGTGTCTTTGTCCTGTGCTGTACCTACTGGTGGTGTCGTTTTGTTTAGGGAAGTTTTCGTGTATTCTGTGGTGACATTTTTACTTTTCTTGTTTTATTTCTTTCCCCAACAGCTAACAAAATCTTGGAATACAATTGGTGATTTTCTAGTGATAATAGTATCTAAATTGGTTCCAAATAACTACAGTTTTTGAGTCCCGTTGGTCGTCATTGGATTACCCTTGGTACGAAAGGAAAAGTTACACACATACATACATATACGTACATAAGCGGCGAAAAAGAAATTCAAGAAAGAACAGTGTGGATAACAAGTAAGGTGTTATTTTGTTTTATTTTTTTCTTTATTTCTTTATCGATTTTGATATCAATTTTATCTAAAATTGTTCTTGCTCCAAAAGGAAAAAATATTATCCACAACTATTTCATACATATATATACCTAACTATTATACTATTATACATCATTGTCGGTCTCTACAGTAGTTTTTTTTATATTATTCGGCTACATTAACGTTATTTAAACAGTGCTTAGATATTCGTTATATTTTTTTCCCTCCTTATTTTGATTGATCGAAGTTTCTTTGGCGTTTTAATATCCTTTTAATTTGTTTTATTATCCGTGCGAGAAATTTTATATAGGATTAGTTACCCTTGATTTCGTGAAGTGGTAATATATATACATATATGAAAAGAGGGTGTTTCTGTTGGGCATACAAAAGTGAATATTATCCTGGTATACATATATATACACATACGAAAAAGAGGGTGTTTCTGTTTGGCAAACAAAAGTGAATTCAATTCCTGTGTTTTTCTAAACAACATCGTTTTGGTTAGCACTCAACATTTGGGGTTAAACACATTTTAGTGGTTTTTGAATCAAAATAACTGGACTCCATGCGAGATCGGGGGTGAATATCGGACATCTTAAATTTCATTTGTTTTCATTCTTGTTGTTTCTTATTAATCTTATTGGATTTTGGTGTAGTATAGATCTGTCAATTGGATGAAAAGGAAAACCTACAAAAGATTTTCTCCAAATCAAAGTTATTGTGGTGTAGGATTTTAGCGGTGTTGATAAATTATTTTGTAGGTGGATTTTTTGTTTGGGTGAAAATTTTGTTTTCTGGTGTGACCATATTATTAGGGTGACCATACCAAGTTTTAATTTTTTTTCTATTTATATCATTTTTATTTACGATTATATTTTTTTTTACTGAACCTTTGGTATTTCGTTAGGATTGTGAATCAAAGTTGAATTTCATAATTTTACTTATTTATTGATTAACTTATTGCGGTCTAATTTTGTTTATCGTCGTTTTACTCTCGTTTGAATTTGGTTAAAATCTTTAATAATTCAAAATGAATAGGTCGAATATTAACCGACTCTCAAAGGATGAACTCGTGTATGAGATTAGGGCTCGTGGACTGAAAGAGGGCTCACTCGATGACATGAGAAAGACGCTTAGGGCTTCATTGATGTTAGAGCTGGACCATACGATTGGGATGGAATCGTACAAGTACCCGTTTTCCTATGAAGAAGATTCGAAAGCAATTAAAACCAAAATAGTGGATATAAAGACGCTTTTGAAGGAACCTCCAAAAAACCCGAAGTCATCGGAGTATTTGAAGGTTAGGGCGAAAATTGATTGGAGTATTGGTAGGATTGGCAGGGCAAAAGCAATTTCTAGTGAAGAGATCAATGAAATGGCTGATCTCAGGGGAGAGGTCCTGTTGCTTTTGGCAACATTGACCGAAGGGGAAGATGGAGAAATACAAGAAAAAGAAAAACTTATTATTCCAGCACCAGCTTTGGCAGCGTCGCCATCTGGGTCTATGAAACTTGCGAGTTCAGAATGTCAACGGCAGCCTGAGACTGTTGAGAAACCAGTCGAGACCTGCAACCGGCATTCTGAGCGTAATGAAAAAATTGAAAAATGGGGTGTAAAGTTCTCCGGTGAGCGATGTGGTTCATCGGTGAACTCTTTTTTTGAAAGAGTACAGGAGTTAAGAGAATCAAGAGATGTTTCAGAAGCTCGACTTTTTAAATCAGCTGTCGATCTTTTTACAGGGAAGGCGCTTCTGTGGTTTAGGGCAATTAGAGATTCGGTTTTCACTTGGGAAGAACTGGTTAGGGAATTGAAATTGGAGTTTTTACCCTCCAATTACGATGATCTTTTGTTAGATGAAATTCGGAAACGCACTCAAGGTCGGGATGAGTCTATGGGAATGTATATCGCGTTGATGCAAACCCTGTTTAAGAGACTCTCCGAACCATTGTCGGAAAATAGAAAACTTTCAATTTTACTGAAGAATATTGCACCCTTCTACCAAACACAGCTTGGGTTGGCTGATATCAAATCGGTCAACGAACTGGTTGCGTTGGGTAGAAGGTTGGAAACTATTAGGACCAACGTTGAAGCTTTTGTTCCCCCTTCTAGTAGTCGCTCTCGACAGACTTTAGAACCTGATGTCGCATACGTTGCTGCCGTTCAGGAAGCAACAGTGACAGCCAATCGTAACTCACCACCGAATAGGTCAATTCGGTGTTTCAATTGCAATAGGGAAGGTCATTTTTCTAATCGCTGTTCCGCTCCTAGGCGTTGTTTTGGTGGTGGGGCTATGGGTACAACTCGACGAGATTGTCGTCGATGTTCGGGAAATGGGCAACGGTCTCTTGGGGCAGCAGGACAAGAGAACCGTCGCATTTAGAGAGGTCGCCTGCTGACGACCAGCTGGTAGAGAAAGTAGATAAAGTTCAACTAGGTTTCACATTAGATACAAGTGGGGACGATAGACGTCCGTATTTAGGAGTAAATATTTACGGGGTTAGGATTTTAGGACTCTTAGATTCAGGAGCATCGAGAACTATTATTTGTAGGGATGGGTGGAAAATTCTTAAGGATGTAGGTTTACAATTAGATTCAAGTGATGTTAGGCAGGTTTATTTAGCAGACGGTGCAGGAGTAGGAGTTTTAGGGGTAGTAAATCTACCGATAGTTATTGAAAACAGGTCAGTTTTAATTGAGTGCTTAGTCATTCCATCACTTCCACATGCGATGATACTGGGTGCCGACTTTTGGGCCCAGTCGGGAATCGTCCCGGATCTACGATCTCGTATGTGGAGCTTTTCGAATCAGGAGATGTTGGCTTCGGTCGGAACCACATCGATTATAGAGCAATCGGATTTGAGCGATGAGCAGAGGGACCAACTTAGTACTCTTATTGGAGATCTGTTTAGGGATATACCAGAGGGTTTAGGAAAAACGAATAGGGTTGAACATGTAATTAGGACTTCTTCAGACCCCATAAAACAAAGATACTATCCGGTTTCACCTGCGATGCAGGTTCACATCGACAAATCCCTTAAGGAGATGTTAGATGACGGCGTTATTGAAAAATCAAATAGTCCTTGGGCCTCGCCCATCGTTTTAATTAAAAAGAAAGATAGTACCTTTAGGTTTTGCGTAGATTACCGTAAGTTAAATCAAGTAACGGAAAGGGATGCTTACCCTTTACCGATAATTTCATCAATATTAGACAAGCTTAGGAACGCGAAATTTTTGACATCATTGGATGTTAAATCTGCTTACTGGCAGATTCCAATGGCGGAGGAATCAAAGAAATTTACGGCCTTTACGGTACCAAATAGGGGTCTTTTCCAATTTAAGCGTATGCCTTTCGGTTTGCATAACGCACCTGCCACTTGGCAGAGATTCATCGACAGCGTATTAGGTCCTGAGCTTGAACCATATGTTTTCGTGTATCTGGATGATATTATTATCATTTCAGATACATTTGAAAAGCACCAAGAAATTCTTAAGGATGTTTTAGAAAGATTACAAGAAGCAGGTTTGAAGGTAGGGCGTGATAAATGTCACTTTTGTAGACCATCACTTAAATTTTTAGGATATGTAGTAGATAGGAACGGATTACACGTTGATCCGGAGAAAGTAGAAAGTATGGTCAATATACCTGCACCAAGAAATGTGAAAGAAGTTAGGAGCTTTATAGGGACTGTTTCCTGGTACAGACGCTTCGTACCAAACTTCGCTAATTTAGTTAGGCCTTTAACAGACCTACTCAAGAAATCCAAAAAATTCATTTGGTCAAAGGAATGTGAAGATAGTTTCAGGAGAGCGAAAGAATGTCTTATTACAGCGCCGATCTTAACATGCCCCGATTTCAAGCTACCTTTCGTAGTGCAGACAGATGCATCGGACTATGGCATTGGTGCCGTTTTATCCCAAAATTTTGAGGATGGGGAAAAGGTGATCTGCTACTTAAGCAGGTCATTGAATAGGTCAGAAAGAAATTATTCCACAACGGAAAAAGAATGTTTAGCCGTCCTGTGGGCAGTTGAGAAGTTGCGACCTTATATCGAGGGTAGTCGATTTACAGTCGTAACTGATCACTACTCATTGATTTGGTTGAGTAACCTCAAAGATCCACAGGGACGATTGGCACGCTGGGCTGTTAGGTTACAGCAATTCGATTATGAGATCATCCATCGTAAGGGGAAGGATCATGTCGTTCCTGACATGTTGTCTCGTGGAGTTCCGGTGGTGGCTGGAATCTCGGAAGAGGATATTGACCCTTGGGTGGGAAAAATGATCTCAGCGGTTGAGACAAACCCATTAGCTTACCCAGCATGGAGAGTGGAGAATGGCCGCCTGTTTAAGTACGTAAAATCAAATCATTTAGTAGTACATGATAATAATGATGAATGGAAATTAGTTGTAGGTAGGAGTGATAGGTTAGATATTCTCAAACAGTGTCATGATAGTCCATTAGCCGGACACATGGGGGTCAGGAAAACTTTCGCTAGGGTAGGAGCCAAATACTATTGGCCAAAAATGAGGGGAGATGTAGCTAAGTATGTTAGGAAGTGCAGCACTTGTCAATCTGTGAAACCAGTTAACGATAAACCAGCCGGTCTTATGACTGAGAGAATAGGAGTTTCTTCACCATGGGAGATGATTAGTATAGATTTAGTGGGTCCTCTACCCAAATCGAGTAAAGGTTTTGTTTATATTTTAACAGTCGTTGATTATCTGACGAAATTTCCGCTTTTATTCGCGTTAAGATCCGCTACGGCGAAGGCAATATGCAAGGAATTGGAGGATAATGTTTTTCTTCTTTTTGGAGTCCCCAAGATTGTCATCTGTGACAACGGTCCCCAATTCCGAAGTAGGGAACTTAAGGCATTATGTCAGGGTTATTCTTCAAAGATTAGATTCACCCCACATTACCATCCACAGGCCAATCCGGCCGAAAGAATTAATCAGATAATCAAAACTACATTGAGGGCTTATGTTTCGGAGAACCATCGTGTTTGGGATGCCCAATTAGCCAAGGTAGCTTGTGCTATCCGAACATCTCAACACGAGGTTCTAGGAGTTACACCATACTATGCGAATTTTGGGAAAGAAATGTCAACTAGTGGACAGGAAGAAGTTAGACTTAGTAGTGACTCAGTAGATACAGATAGAATTGGTCCAGAAAGAAACATAGGCGAACGCTTTAAGAGACTTAGAGCAGATATAGCTAGTAAAATTCAGGCGGCCACCAAAAAATCAGCGGAAGCCTACAACCTTCGGAGGAGAGACGTTCAGTACTTTCCAAAGGATGTCGTATGGCGAAGAAATTTTGTGCTATCTGACGCCGCAAACTATTATGCCGCTAAATTAGCTCCAAAGTACGTAGGTCCATTTATAATTCAAAAACGGCTGTCTCCTTGGACTTATGTCCTTGAAGATGAGACCGGAAAAGATCGTGGCACTTGGCACACGAAGGATCTTAAGCCTTATAATTGTTCTTCTGAATATGATTGAGTCTAAAAGTCCCACGTAGAGTAAAGTTAAACTTTTTGGTTTTATTTTTTTATTTTTTTTACTTTTTCTGATTTTTGAAAATGTTTAGAGTAAAGTAAATACTTTTTTGTTCTTCTGGATATCTCACTTGTTTTGTTTTGATTTGGAAATTGAACAGACTTGCCATATTTGGCCTGATGGGTTTCCTTTGTCGTTTTGTTAACCACAATGATCCACAGGAAATGGTTTATTTTTTTTCAAAAAGTAAACACATTTCCAAGGAGGAAAGGGTGGGATTTGTCACGGTAAAATTTATCGTGACAAAAACTATTCTTTTCATATTCCGAATCCTTGTTCCTGTCGTTCTGTCCCTTTTTTTCTACAGGTGTTTCCTTCAATCTACTGGGAGAGAGTAGGGCAACCATGGGCCATCAGCCATTGGTACGCTCTCGCAGTATATTGAAGAAACAAAAAATCGATGTAACTAGCGCTTTAAATTGAAGAGCGCAATCATATACCAACTTCATGACCAACAGACGGGCGGTCTGTTTGAATCAAAATCCAATACCAATAAAAGGCATGGGTGACAGTTGGTCCTCAAGTGCCCTCATGAATGACAGACGGGCGGTCTGTCCACATCCAATACTATAAAGAAGCACGGGCGACATTTGGTTCCCGTTTGCTAGAAGTTACTCATTTTGAGAATGGCCGAGTGCCCAACCTATTTACGTAAATTATTTTTGTATAAGATGGAACGTTAAACGCTCGTCCCTAATTGCCCCAAATCTGCGCAAAAGCCCAACGATTTAGATAATTTCGCGAGGTAGAAAATTACTGCCAGCTTCCACCTTATATAATGTTTTAAAATGAAAATTAGCTTTCCACCAGTTTTTCCAACGACATTGGTTTATTTTGATTTCATTCGGAGGGGAAGAATGAAGACGGTGTGAAATAGAATTTCTTTTTAGGTTTCAGAAACTTTTCTTTTCTCTTTCGAAAAAAAGGGGTTGATGGCTGGATGCGTTCATCGGATTCGCCGCTCCTGGAAGTGGAACCAGCGATCGGTGATTTCCATGATGACAATGCAAAAGCCAGGGAGATAGTGCGAGTAAGCAAGACCGTCGGTTTTTCAACTGCGTTGGCTCTCTCCAGCAAAGATGGCGGAGAGTAGCTGAATTGTGACGCGACCGAAAACCACGGCCGCTGATTGGCTGAAAGTACTGGGGTTGACAAAAAGAAGAGGCCGTCCAGGTTAATGGAAAACCTGGAAGGGCACTTCTACTGTGATTCTAGAAGAAACAAGACGTTTTTGATATCGAAAGTAAAGAAAGAGTTAAGAGAGGTTACTGAAAAATAAGAAGAAATTCGAAGTTTTAAGAAAAAGGTTAAAGTGAGGAATTTGGAAAAAAAGAGGAAAAAAATTGAGGAGGAAAAAATTCATTGGTAAAAATCTGGTGGAAGCTGTTCTCGAAATTGGTACTTAAACTTTGGAGGAAATTGGCAGGAAGATTTGGAAGCTAAGTATTTTGTTTTTTTCTTTGTTAAGTGAATTGTGTGTTAGATAGTTTTTTTGTTGAAGCGATATTCGAGTTATTGAAACTCATTTACAAATTTTCGTTTGGCTTTTGCTTCGTTAAAAAATTCCGGAAAAGCGGAACTCGCGACCCGTTAATTAATTTCTTTGTCCGTTCGGGACCGAGCGATAACGGTCCACCTTTCTTTGCATTTCAAAATCTCTGTTCCATTTTGTTCTTTTAAAAAATTTTGGGTTTTACTCCTATATCAAAAGGTTTCCCAAATAAACTATCAATTTACAAAATTAAAAATTCAATTTCGTCTTTTATCTCTACCTAAAATTGGTTCCAGTCACTTCATTTTCTTTCACCGTCGCTCTCCGCTCCAAAAGGTTTGTAATTTCCTTTATAAAAAAAAATTGCTGGCGCCCCTTTCTATTTTATAATTTTCAGGTTCTACGCCCCTGTGGCAATCAAAAAAATATTATTCGATCATCAATTAATAATTTTGATCAACCACCGATTAATTTGATCAGGTGAACCCACCCCCTTATGAGCATAGCTGTGGTGGCAGCACTTTAATCGTCGCTGCAAATTACAATTTTAATTCGCTTCGACTTTGACAGTCCAAATTTCGCCTCAGTTGTCATTTCTCGAAAGTCGGTCGCGCTGCGTAGTTTTTTTATTTGTCCTCTTTTAATCGAAAATTGTATTCGCGAATTAAAAATTGTAATAACTTACCGTTGGTTTAAGTGCACACACTCCTCGGTACCGATTCTTACCGAGTGTATTTTGAAGATCTCCATCGGATAAAACAAAATCTGCGTCAAAAATGCACTACGCAAACACCAAAAGTCTTCTGTTCGAAAACGCAAATATAAATTCTACTGCATTATAGCAGAAGAAAAATTCGAGTGAACTACAGAAATATTTAAAAGCCCAGAGCGACTGTTGTTGGTCAAACAGATTTTATGGAAGTAAGACGATTCCAATATTTGCATCTTAAAATGATAATCATTTAAGACAATCAAATTAACGTTGATTTGACATTTTCGAAAACATCTGACTTTCAATCGACTTAAAGACTAAAAACAGTCAAAAGATACTTAGGTATTAGCTTTAAGTCAATTGGCTGTTTTTTTTTAAACTGCGTCTAGTCCGACACTACTACTGACTGCTTATTTCGCAGTTAAAATCAGTCACACTGCTTACCTGCTTAGTTGTTAAGTAAATTAACTGCGACTTTACTGACTGCATTTTCAAAGTACTGGGTTTTTACAGCTTTTGTGGTCACTCAGTAGGTAGGTAACTTCTAGCGATTAATTACCTAACCCATTGGTGCTTTACCTCATCAATTTTTTGCTTTTTAATATAGTCTTGAACAACAAGACCAATAATAAACATTTTATTCGTCTTAAAATTTAAGAAAACTATTTTTTTTTTTTATTTTCTTTGTGCTGGCAGAAAGCAGCAGGTTCTAAAATTCTATTAATCATCATAGCTTATACGAAATTCTATTTTCTATGTAATAAAATTCCCAATCACTTTTATTATATTGCCTGCGCACTCGCTATCAATTCATTCGTTCCAACACACCAAACCAACGTTGCGCGATACTTTGTCATTTGTCTTAATTGGTTGACTGTTGCATGCACTGCACTGCACACTATATACAGTGCATATACGGCAAGTCCCCGGTTCTCAATTTGCAATCATTAACGAGACGATATAAGAAACAACAACCCAAGTGGTGGTGCAAGTAATATAATAAAACACCGACTTGCTGGCTTTCCTTCTTCTCAGAAATGACTCAGCCGTCGCGACACATAAACAAAAACAAAAAAAGTAGCAAGGGTGTACTACTATGTGGGGAAAGTCATTGGTTTAGTTGGTGGTTCCTGTTTCTTTACCTACCACAACTCTTGTTTGTTTTGTTAGCTCTTGAGTCTTTTAAACTTTGTTAAAAGGGATGAGGTTTAAGGCACAAGAATCACAAACAAAAGAAGCATAAGGGTGCGCTTTTCATACATATGTTTTTTTATGTAATTTTTATTTGAAATTCTGACAAGAGTTGCAATGAAAACGGAAAACACATCATATATACTCGGAGAACCCCTGAACCTGTCACAAAATATGTCGGAACGGGACTTAGTAGGATGACGTTTGTGGCAGTTTCAGTTCCGTCATAGACAAAAAGAATATTTTAACATTTGAGAAACGAAAGTTAGGATGGAAAAACCGTCTTAAAAAACCAAGACCACCAACAAGAAATTAAAAAAACCCTTTTCTGGCACCATATCAATGTCTCTTTCGAATGCAACTGCCACTGCTTTCCTTCCTTGTCACTTTTAGTACCATTTTTTCGAGGAGAAAAATTTAATTTAATTATGCCGGACGGCCATTTTCTCTACGTGTGTACAGGGAAGTATGAAAGAAGAAACTAATTGCCACCGAAGCTACCTAGCCATCACCCTTAATTTGAAAAAGAGTTGATTGTAGTTTTTCATCCCTCGAAATAGGAGATCTCCACATTCCAAAAAAAAGGAAAAGAAGACAACGGGCTTAGTGCAGTAATTGCACTTTTACTATAACTTTATTTTTATTACAATTTTATATAAACCTCTCGCCCTGTGACGAGGGAATGTGTGGTTTTAAAGCGGCAGCCTTTTTTTTGTGTTTATTTTTGGCCACGAAGGAAGAAAATGATGAACAACCCGCTATTACTCAAGTCTAAAGGCTGAGGAATAAACTTCTACCAGAACTCGATGGATTGGGCTGGGTTGGGCCGAGCATAGGGGCATTGTTCTTCTCTTGACTTTGGTCAGTGCAAAGAGCGACGAACAAGTGAAGGAAGGTCATGGCTCTGATTGCAAAAGTTTCGCTTAATTTCACTGTATATTGGTTGGTAATTGTCTACAGTATCTATATGGATATACCAGTCATCGTCAGCGTTGAATTTGAAATCGGAAAATGCAGATGAGCAAGGATTTCAACTATGACTATGTGTTAGAAGTTGCGATAAAGAGTTTGTGGGGGAGGTAAAAAAGTTTCAAATGAAAATGATGGAAATTAGAGTTTTCTATTTGTATTCTTTTTTTCTCTATATTATTACATATTACACTGACGGCGATGGCGCATTGAGGGAAAGAGTGCAGAAGAAAAGTGATTTCAACTGTGAAATTGCGGTTGCATGCTGTCGTATGTTAGTGCAGTTGTGTGTGATGGTTGTTGGAATATATGTAGTTAGTTTGTCGAAAATTGGAGGAAAATAGGAATTCATTAAAATTGGAATATCAATTAGGATGGGGAGGGAGCTTTTTTTTTTTTTTGGGAATGGGTTTCTAGTTTGGATTTAAGTGTTGGTTTATAAGTAATAATAATACTAAAAAAACTGTTTCAAATAACTTGAAGGTAATTTGACACACTTAAATGGGCTATGAAAACACAGGGGAATGAAGGTTCTGAAACATTTTTTGGAAAGAATTTTTTGTTTGAAATATAAATTTTAGTATGTACGTATGTACGTTTTACGGAGGGAATGAATTCCGTTAAAAACTGTACAGCTTAGGAAACCATTTTGTCAGTTTAGAGTTCAGTTTTTCACCACTTTCTTTCTGGACTTATCTCTTTCGCATGTTATATTCATTTGCATTGCTACAAAAAATATTAAGACTAAGTTTTCTTAAAATAGTTGACAAATTGTCAATTTTTCCATAGTCAGTTTAACATGAGATATGTATGTAATAGGTTGGCGATTATTTTTGAAATTTTCTAGCTAGCTGTCTCCAGTTTCGCACGTCAAGCTCGGGAAGGTCATCTGCCACCTGTCCCACGGGGTTGGATAGACTCTCCGGGTCGGAGCATTGATGTCAATTCGCTTTATAAGTGACCGAACCATCTCAGTCGTTGGCTTTTCACTTCTAGATTGATGTCGCTGTACAGCCCGAAGAGTTCGTTGTTGTATCTTCTTCTACATTTCCCATCTATGCAGTCGGGACCAAAAATCACCCGGAGAATTTTCCTCTCAAAACAGCCTAAAGCGTTCTCATCCACCATTAAAAGCCTCCATGACTCTGCACCATACATCAGGTCCGGGATGATAAGCGTCTTATACGGGGAGACTTAAGTTGCCCAAGGGAAGGCTTTGCTTCTCAATTGCCTTCTTAGCCCAAAGAAACAGCGGTTAGCTGTTTTGATCTCAGCACTGGCATCGTCCGCTGAGTTTATAGCGGATCCGATGTAGACGAAGTCTCTGACCACCTCAAAATTATAGCTGTCTATAGTTACGTTCTGTCCGAGACGTCGATGTTGGCTGTCCTTTGTTGTTGACAGCATACATTTAGTCTTGCTTTTATTCACCGTTAAACGCATGTTCTTGGCTTCCTCCTCAATACTCACGAAGTCATCACTGACATCACGTCAATGTCGCCAGCGCCAGCTTAAGCAAGTGATTGGACGGACTTTTGAAAGATTATGCCTCTTGTGTTGACGTGAGAGTTTTGCACTATTATTTCAAGAACGATGTTGAAGACGTCGCATGACAGCGCATCGCCTTGCCTAAGCCTTTTTTGACATCAAAGGTGTCGGGGAGATATTTGCTGACTTTGATGGAGAAGCGTGCATTCTACATTGTCATCCTGCTCAAACGAATGAGTTTGAGTGGGATGCCAAAACTAGACATTGCTCTATATGGCTCGTCTCTATAGATGCTGTCATACGCCGCCGCTGGCTTGAAATCAATGAAAAGGTGCTGGGTATCGATTTTTAACTCCTGGGTTTTTCCAAGATCTCCCGTTGTGCGAATATTCGGTCGATGTTGAACTTTCCTGGCCCCACTGATATGGACCCATCAGGTTGTTGATAAAAATGGCTTCAGGCGTTCACAAAGTACGGCAGAGAAGATCTTGTAGGCGATATTAAAAAGACTGATGCCTCTGTAGTTGGTGCAGTCCAGAGGATCGCCTTTCTTGAGGATTGGGCTGAGGTTCCATTCATCGGGCATGTTTTCCACCGACCATATTTTGCAGATGAGCTTTTGCATACTCCTAACCAATTCATCGCCAGCCGCTTAGAATAGCTCAGCCAAAACCCCATCAGCTACGTTAGCTTTATTGGACTTAAGCTTAAGATAAAGTTATCTTTACTTCGTCGAGATCGGGTGGACGGAATTGTTGGCCTACGTCTTCCAGGTTGAATGGTGCAATCTCCATGGTAGCGGAATTCAGTTCGTCATCAGAAATGATTTTTCCATATCCTTAGCACCGACTGCGATTCTACCACGATGTTCCCCTGATCATACTTACAGGATTCGGTTCGGACCTTGTAACCCATGGGAGGTTGTTTTCACTTATTGGTAAAACTTCCAAACCTCATTCCTGCAACGGCATCCCTCTATTTCCTCGATCGCGCACTTCTCATGCTCTTTCTTTTTCCTTCTTAGAAGCTTGTGTTCATCTTTTCTCTTCTGCTCTTAGATTTCTCGAACAGCTCTGGTCTTTCTATGCAGCGCTGTTTTATACACCTGTTGTTTGGCTGCATGTACTTGCCGGCATTTTTCCATGGAACCAGTGGTTTCGCTGTGGTCATGTGAGTCGCAGCACGTCAGAGACGACACTTCTGATGGCTTCCTGGCTAATCTTCCACTGGTTCTCGATACATTCAGTTGTCGGCATAGCACTTTTTAAGAGGGTGCGAGAGTCTCGATCGAAAAAGGACCGTCCGACGTCGAATTTCCTCACAAAATGTCCCTGTTTTGAATTTGTTCTGTATATCCGTAGCATTACCTTGGCTAAAACGAGGTAGTGGTCTGAGACAACGTTAACTCCTCGGAACGTTCGGACATCCTTGATACTGGAGGAGTGCCTTGCGTCGATCACAATGTGGTCAACATAGTTGGCGGTTGATTGACCAGGAATTCGCCATGTCCCCTTGTGTATATCCAGATGCGGGAACTGCAAATTCCGTTACTGAATGTGGTGTTGCGCAGACTATATCTTCGGATTATGCCACCAAAGACGTTTTCTCTTCCTAGTTTAGCATTAAAATCACCAAAAGCTATTCTAATGTCATAGCTGAGGTATTGTCCTATCTTGTTCAGGAGCTCGTAGAACTCGTCCTTGGTGTCGTCATCTTTCATCTCTGTGGGGGCATGCCCGCATATGAGGCTTATATTGACGAATTTAGCCTTGATTCGAACTGTGGTGCTCATTCACATAGTTGAAGCTCAAAACTCCTTGTCCAAGTCTGCCTCTAACGACGAATCGACATCCAAAATGACGCTGCCCTTGTTGTCTGTAAGATTCAGCGTAGTAGCTGTCTCAGTCTTTCCATTTTTTTTTTTGCCCGGCCCATCCCATCGCATTTCTTGAATGACTATGATGTCTGCTTTGAAGCATAAGTTGGTCGCCGCTAAACGTTCGGCTGCACGTGGTCTAGACAGAACATTCCACGTGCAGATCCGTAGTTCGTTGTCCTTATTTCGTTTGCTAGGTTCGTCAACAGTATATCCGTCTGTATTCGAGGGTTGTTGTTGCTTCGCAACTAAAGTCGCCTTACGTGGCCGGGAAGTCACCCCGATGGCACGACCCCCAACCTGGAGGACCAGACCCTTACAATATAAATGTCTCAAAATAAATAAAAATGGACTCAGGGAGTTTTCACTGAACGACGGCAATATGATCTCTTTAATGTTGGTGATATGAACACCAACAGTATCTCAGTTTCAAATGGTCTAAAAAAAGAAGCGAAAAATTATTTTGCATCACGAAAAAAGTCCCCAGCCCTGACTATGAAGTTAGAGGAAAACATTTTACCTGATGGGATCACTGTCATTTCCCAACTAAGATGACGAAATAGGATCGGACGACTTACGCAAAAATTAAATTACTCTTGACCGTTGACCTTCGCGCAGAACTTCAGGGAGATAGAGAAACACGTCGCAAAGTGATTTTTTTTTGTGTTTAAGACACTTTAGGTTGGGCCAAACTAAATTTAGGTTGATGGAAACAAGTTGTCACACATGTCGTTGAACATCGGTTGGATTCGTCATATTTTTATATCCCGTGTGGACAAAGCAAGACTCAGGCTGATGGTTACCATTTTTTAGCCACAACGGGAAAAAAGTCTTAAAAGGAATAGAGAATAGGTGATTAGAACTTGTTGTGGTAAATTTTACCGCAAAATGGTGCGTAAAAAAAGCCAAGTACTAGAATTCTGTCGCAATTATTAAGTATTGCGTTTTAGCACTTGATCAGTACTTCCAAGAACTTGACCAGCACTTTCAAGTACTTGTCCATTACTTTCAAGTACTTCAGCAGCACTTTCAAGTACTTTGCCAGTGCTTGAGTTCTTTGATCGGTCACCAAAAAAAAAATATTTTGAATCAGAAATAGATAGAGTTTGTGGTCTTCTCATCAAAAAACGTTGAAGCAAACATTACTCAATAAACTAAAAAAATACTTGAAAGTACTTCAAAGTACCTGTAAGCACTGGCCTAATACTTAAAGCACTGGCCAAATACTTAAAGCACTGGTCAAGTAGGTACTTGAAATAACTGCTCAAGTACTTGAAGCTACTGCTTAAGTTCTTGAAAGAAGTACTATGGTACTTTAAATCTTGATACTTGGTACTTGTTACCGAATACTGGTACTTGCAGTTTGTTAAGAAGGTACCAACCAGTACGCGGGAGCTGAACTACAAGTGTCGATAAATAGCCCTTGTATGTAGGTATGTACTTGAGAAGACTGAAGTCCAGATATACTTAGGTTCTTTACTAATCTGATTCAAACGCAACAATTTATTTAAAGAAATTGCAGTAAAAACATTAACATTATGTTGTTAATGCCTGGCTTCATTAAAAATTTGAGTAGGTATTGTTCTCTAATATAAAAGGGTTGTTTTCATTGCAAATCCACAAACTGCCCTCTCGTTCCTTAAACTACTTGCATATGAGCGATAACAAAGCGAATGTTCTTCACACCCTTTTTATTGTTTGAGTTCATTGTACCCTACTTTTAGGAGTGGTATCTTTAACTTGTCTGTCAAATAAGCATTACCTGTATGTATCTAGTTTTAAAACAGAGAGAAAACCCGACTGTTTTGTTCCCTTACGTCAAATTTACGACGCATTTACACGATCCAAAAGTTGCACCTTTAAAATTTGAAGTGGTAATGCTAACTTCATGGAAATACATAGGTACCTACCTAACTATACTTCCTATGATATTCTCATTTCTTTGACATTTTACCTTGGTCCTACTGTTCTATAAATAAAACAGGTTCATCAAAATTCCCAAAGGTAAAGCGAAGCACGTTTTCACTATTAACCAAACCATCTTTATGCCGACAAAAAAAAATATTTATTCTTTACGCCTAATTTAGCACTCAATTGGCGAAGACCACAGATCAATTAGAAGTTTTGCCAACGTCATAGGTTTTGCAAATTACTACATATAAATACTTTCAAGATACAAGGAAACCAAAGCGCCAAAGACCACCGCTGTTACGCTCGGCAGGCGGCGTTTTATACGCATAAAACAAATCCCAACATCTAACAAGCACTGTGCCATCACATTGAATGAACGCGTCTCTCTCTACAACGATTGCACTTAATCAAAATGCCTCCCCATTCTTGGTTAATTGCCCGTCAATTCAAACCAATTGCCAAAGTCAATTGATTGCTTAATAGTTGTGCTATGGTTGTGATTGTGATGTATATGTACGTACATCTTTGTGTATATCCGTCTCTGAATGTGCATCATGATGTTTGACATCAAACATTAAAGCAATAGAGAATCCCGTGCCGCGGCGCGCTCTGTCGAATCGTTACACTCCATCTACTTCCATTTTTAACTTTTATTAAATGAACAACTTTTAAACAGAATACGCAATAGTCGTCGTCGTCGGCGCCAACATTTTGTGACGATCCATACGTCCACAGAGAAGCTATGTAGGTACTTTTAAAACTGAATTTATCTAAGCAAATCTCAAAACATTAATCCCAAACATAGACGTATTCTATATCCTACAGTCAGTATTAGGACAACGTTGACAACGCTGCATATCTCTTGTCAAGCCATTAGCTCACTTTGATAGTTTTCTAATTATGCAAAATTTATTTTTCTCCTCCTTTGTGTGGCTTCTATCGTTTTGGGAAATGTTTACTCAAAGTTTTGCAACTTAAAAGTGTTACCAACGATGGTGTAAGATGCTGGGTGTTGGGTATTTTACATTAGTTTTTGACAGCAATAACTGCCACTGTACCATCATGAGCAGCCTTTTCCTTCTTCGAACGTGAAATTTAATTGATTCGTTAACTGGTATAAACGACTGGTATAAATGACTGGTATAAACGACTGGTATAAGACGCAATATTTGTTAATAATATATACTTTTGCAGGTATTGTTTAAATTCAATCAGCTGTCAAGTGATGCTGCATAGTGAATAATACTTATTCCAAAGAACTGATTGGTATAAACTGGTCTAACGCGTATATCGATTATGGTTCTTATTAGAATAAATCCAGAAGTTTTTAATAACTGAAAATAATTTTTTTAAATAAAATGAGCCTGGGTAGAAAGTAATTTAGAATTCAGCTGTAATAAACCTCCGAGAGCCTTTTAACTTTTTAAACTCTGTTGGCAATCATACCCTGCCATGCACTATGGCATCCAATTCCATTTGAAAGAAACAGAACCAGGAGCAGTGCACGTTCGGTCGGTAGCTAGCTGAATGCATCTGTTTGGTTTATGATCTCACAAATTGCAGAAAATGCTCTTGAGTTGCATTTTCCAAAAAGGATGACTTTACTTTTAAGGAATGCAAGAGGAGCACATCCATGAATGAGAAAAGGTGATTTCTGTGAAGGGAACAAAACAGACAGCCATTGCCACTATCTTCTGATGAATCGACAAGGAAGTGGGAGAATCGGTTCGAGGCAAAACATTCCGTTGCGTTCTTGTTCTCGTTGCTCGTCAATGCTGCTGTTGATGATGATTATGATGACGAGTAAAAGGAAAAGATTTCTGAGCGCAGAGTGTTATAGGAACGAAGGCAAATTGTCTGTCAACTGGACACACAGTAGGTAGTTTGTGCTGACTTTGTTTGCTTTGAAAGATGTTAGCAAATTTGCAGGATATTTTGAAAGTGACGAAGCGAATGAAAATTTTGACATGTGTGCATTGCGGAATATTTGAATACTAATGACAGGCAAATTAAATATTAGGTAAATTTTTAAAATCTTTTTGAACATCTTTTATAGTTTTTGTGTGAAAGAAAACTAAATTTGTGCGGGAAAGAAGAACGAATTGGTCTGGAAATGAAATTTGATTGTTAGCTGAAGATTTAAATTTAAAGAATGTTGTTGGTTTATCATCATTCTCATCATTTGACTAGGGTGGTTGGTGATTTTTCTTACCACCTTATCTGCAGATAGCATTGTACCTTTGCCTCAAAGTAGAGTTTTTCGTTCTTGTAGTGCTTACGCCGCCGCTGCAGATCGATATCAAGCCCAGTGCAGATCTTCAGGATTTTCCTCTCGAGTATTTCCAGTTCCTTTATAGCTGTTTTGGAGATGGTGAACCCAACTAGGAAGCTATATTTAATTATTGGTCCCAGGAGTTGTTGGTAGATTAGAACTTTTGTCTGATGGCTTAGCCCAGTTCTCTTTTTCATCAGCGGGTGGAGGCGGTAGATGGTAAAATTTGCTTTTTTAAGAAAGTCCATGAGTGTGGGTTGAATCTCAGTAGCTCGTTGAAGTTGATGTCTATAGGCGCTGCGTTTGGCTAATAATCTGGCAGCACTAGGTTAATTTTCAGCAGCTTTCAGCTTAGCGACCGCGTCTGTTCCCTGGTCTTTTTAAGCAGACAAGCTCAGATTTGGATGAGTTAATCCGAATACCCCATTTAGTGTAAAGCTCGAAGAGTTTTCGGATGTGGGCCTCCACTTCCCGGAAAGCTATCAATGATGAGCAATATGTGATTGAGTTATCAACGAAGAGAAGGTTTTCGTATTCGCTTTAAATTGGTTATTGTCAATGGTCATGATGTTGTAGCAAAGTGGCCCAAGTTTTGATACTTGGAGAACTCCAACTCTGATGCTCTACTACACTCGATTTGCAGTCCTCCAGTCCCACGAAAAAGTTATTGCAGGTAAAAATTGAAATGGATGGATGACTCAATTTCATCTAGGAAGACTGGATATCGGCAGATGGGTTGGGTGTGTAGTTTCCTTGGAAATTGGTAGCGAAGTCTTCAACTTTATTGTGTTGTTGTGGCTTTTCCAATGTTGGTGATAAGCGTTTCAAACATTGGTGATTTTTACCAAGTGATTTGTTGCTATTCTTGAAGGGATTGGGTCCAGATTTGATTGCCGTTTGATTGTTGTAGACACACTAACACTCACTCCAAACTGTCTTATTGGTTTGGGTTGTAAAATAACCACCAAAGAATGCTGATCGCTCTTGGTATCCAGCCAGTCAACAATCGCCTTGGATTTGTTGGTGAATAAAGTATCAAGCCAAAGATAATACTTTGCGTTGAAATAACCACCGAAGCCCCCTTCTACTAAGGGGGCTGATGAGTACGTGAACGTAGCTGTGGATGCTCATCGTGCTGGATTTGCCTTTGAAGTAGACGCTAATGACAGTGAGAGTGGCCCTCTTTCTTGTTGTTTGCTGACAGCGGTAGTTTCACTGATAATAGTTCCGCTAATGATGGGGCAAATTTTCTTCCTTACGTGGATTGTTGTGCTTCTTCTGCCTTTACGATTGCCATCTCGGAAGGCTTTGAAGCCTGTGACGATGATGTCTTTTCACTTGGTAACGTTGGTCTCACTGATTAAAGCGATGTCCGGGTAGATTACACCCCTTTCTTCAGGTTGTATAATGAGTTCACATTATACGTCAGAATGCGGAGCTTCTTTAATTGAATAACTAGAAGGAAAGTGGCCAAAGCCACGAGCTTGTACCCTTCACTCAGTTGACCATAGTAAGGTGAGTACGTAGTTCTGGGTATTCTTCATGACGGACAAGAGATTAGATCCAAAGATGCGCTTCTTTTTTCAGGTTAACCGGTGAACAAGCCTTTAATGGTTTAACGGGCTTGACTGCTGTCCTTAATTTGTTTGCTGATGCTATTGCTGCTGAGTCAGGTTCTTGGATGTTGCTGTCTTAGGTGCTGGTCCAACTTTGGCCATTTCTGCAAAGCTGACTGCAGGGCGGTGGCGGGTTACCAAGCATGCTGGCTTTGAAAAAAAAATATTTGTGAGCTTGTTTCTCAGCCAACAATCCCCAGGGTTGGATTGAAAGACTCCGGGTCGGAACATTGAGGTCCATTCGCTCTAGATGACCCAGCCATCTCAGTCGTTGGCTTTTCACTTTTGTGGCTAGGTTGGTGTTGCTGTATAGGCCGTACAGTTCGTCGTTGTATCTTCTTTTCCATTCCCCATTTATGCAGACGGGACTAAAAACCACCCGGAGAATTTTCCTCTCAGAACAGCCTCAAGCCATCTCATTCACCGTTAATAGTGTCTATGCCTCTGCAGTGTCTATCTGCCCATGCCTTTAACAGGGACATTTTAGTTGCTCGAGAGAAGGCTTTGCTTTTCAATTGCCTTCTTAGTCGAAAGAAACAGCGATTTTCTTCATTTGATCTCAGCACTGGTATCGTTTGCTGAGTTTATAGCGGATCCTAGGTAGACAAAGTCTCTGACCACCTCAATATTAAAGCTGTCTTTAGTGACATTCTGTCCGAGACGTCGATGTTGGTGTCCTCTCTTGTTGACAGCATATATTAAGTCTTGCTTTTATTCACCGTAAACCCTTTCTTCTTGGCTTCCTTGGTTCCTTCTCAATACTCACGAAAGCACCACTGATGGTATGTTTTGTTCGTCCGATTATGTCAATATCGTCGGTGTAAGCTAGTAATTGGAAGAACTTTTGAAAGATTGTGTCTCTAGTTTTGCGCTACTGTTTTAAGAACGATATTGAAGAAGTCGCATGACAGCACTGAATGTCACCTTGTCCTAAACCTTTTTTGACATTAAGGGTTTCGGTGCGGTTTTTGCCGACCTTGATGGAGCAGCATTTTCTCCATCGTCATCCTGCACAAATGGACGAGTTTGGGAGGGATGCCAAAACTAGACATGGCTTTATATAGCTCATCTCTATAGATGCTGTTATACGCGGGTATCGATTTGAAACTTCTGAACTGATTCCCAAGATCTGCGGTAGTGCAAATAATTTGTTGGTGGTGGACTTTCCTAATCTAAATCCACACTGATGTGGACCTATCAGGTTGTTGGTGAATGCCGTCAGGAGTTCACACAATACGGCACAAAAAATGGTGTATGTGATGATCGCCTTTCTTGGTTCCATTCATAGGGCATGCTTTCCTCAGAGCATATTTTGCAAATGAGCTGGTGCATAGGTACTCCTAACCAATTCATCGCCAGCTGCTTTAAATAGCTCAGCCGTAAGGCCGTCAGCTCCAGCAGCATTATTGAACTTAAGTTTAGATTTGATACCATCATTTTTCAACTAAAGGTGTTTGGGTTCTTTCTAAACTTATTATTGGTAATTTTTCTTATCTCAAAAAAAAAAATATTGCTTGGTTAAATTTGGGTTCTGTTGTTAGTTTTTTTCATTGTAAAATCTGGAGTTCCCCAGGGTAGTCACTTAGGGCCACTTCTTTTCATATATGTTATCATTTTACATTACACTGAGTAATTAGCCTATTGAACTCTGAATTTGTGTCTGCAAGTCTTTAATCGAATGATATTTCTTGTACTATGCTCACTTCGACAAAAATCTGATATTGTCTATGCCAGTTACGAAGAGCATTACCTTTAAAAAATTGCAAAGACCAAACACTGGGTTTAACGACGATTATACAAAATGTTTTCTGTTGCTTTAATTTTTTCCCAAAGTGTAAATCCTACGTTCATTAGGTAAGTCATCCTTTTACTTTAAATTAAGGATTTTATGACCCTGTTGTGATTGATGGGCTGGAGATTTCTTGTATAGAAAAATTAAAACTTTTCAAAATTATTTTTATATAACGAATGACAACACTTAAATGATTTTATAAATATTTTTTGGATATGTTATATATACTTTTTCAATTTAATTAGTTAGGTTAGCTAATATTTTATAAAATCCACACATCTTTGCCCCTTATGTGTATTTTTAATTAATATTTTAATTGATTTACTCTACCTCACCACAATGAGCGGATGTAAAGGTATGTTTTTTCTAAAGAATCTGTACTCTGCTTCTTACTTGATTTCTATCCAAAACTTTCTAGTCAAAATTAATGGCAGGAATATAAAGGAATTTTGTTTCCAATTAGTAATTTTTCTTTTCTCTTTAATTTTGTATAAGCTCACACACATGCACAAAGTGATGAAGTGACAGGTGATGGTAATTTGCTTTTGTCAGTTTTTCAATTTCTAGCCATTGGAAAATCAAATCCTTATGCTTCAGCTCAAGATTTTTTCTTTAATAGTTTGAAGAATATAAGCATTTTAAAATAAATTGGAAAAACGTTTAATTGATTGGACAAAGGAAAAACTTGTTTTGAGGAATTAAAAGAAAGAAAGAAAAGTTAACAAAACAATAGCCTTTTGAACTATGATGCACTCTTAAATGGAAAATACTTTCTCAACTCGTATTATACGTTTTTTTATACTTTTTTTTTATTATATCTTCAGCAAAGATGATGTACTTCATGTTGGTTTCTGCCAAGCATCCTTGACATTCAACTTTCGTTATAATAAGACACAACCTAACGAACGTATTTACGTAAGTATGGTTACACGAAAAAAAGGAATAATACACAAAAAAAAAAAAGAGTCTGAAATCTCTTCATGTCGTCATTCTGACAGGCAGGCTTCCATCACCACCACCTACTTTTCTCCTACTTCACTGGGTTTTTGAGATATAACCACTTAACTAGGAGCATACAAATATAGATACACACATACATACACATACTGTTCGTGATCTATTTGTATTCATTCATCTCCTTTTTGAAGTTGAAAAAGGTATTGGATTTTTTCTCATTATGTTCTGCTTAACATTTTTTTTTTTTGTTTTTATTTGTTTGTTTCCAAGGTTATTCGGATGTATTTTTATCGATTTGGTTTCGAAAATTTGCATTCGAATGAGATAGATATGACAAAAAAAGAAATAAACTGTCACTGGATTGAAGATAGTTTTATGTATATCTGCCAGAGGACCATTGATTGGTAACATCCGGTGCGGGTTCTTCAGGATACTTTTGATTACATTTTTTCTTTTTAAATATCGGTACGAGTATTGTGTGTTTCCAGTTTTTTTTTTCTTAAATTAATTCTTTTTCCTTGGCCTTTCAGATATCTACTTATTCGACTAAGGATATCTACTGTTTAGATTGCATGCAGACAAATTCACGCATCACAGCAATAAACAACTCCAAACTACGCTAAAAATGGTGCAAAAGTTTTGAAGTTGCTGGTTTGGTTTTTAAGCTGACAACACTGTTTCTAATGAAAGTTCAAATTTGACAGTTGGAATATGATACACGGGAGTAAGGATTGAAAAGTGTAAGGGCCCAATCTGCTTGTTAAACTGCTCTACATTCTATCCAGCCACGGTGCCATACGAATGAATTGCAGTTGCAGTTGCAGTTGCAGTTGCAGTTGCAGTTGCAGTTGCAGTTGCAGTTGCAGTTGCAGTTGCAGTTGCAGTTGCAGTTGCAGTTGCAGTTGCAGTTGCAGTTGCAGTTGCAGTTGCAGTTGCAGTTGCAGTTGCAGTTGCAGTTGCAGTTGCAGTTGCAGTTGCAGTTGCAGTTGCAGTTGCAGTTGCAGTTGCAGTTGCAGTTGCAGTTGCAGTTGCAGTTGCAGTTGCAGTTGCAGTTGCAGTTGCAGTTGCAGTTGCAGTTGCTGTTGCAGTTGCTATTGCTGTTGCAGTTGCAGTTGCAGTTGCAGTTGCAGTTGCAGTTGCAGTTGCAGTTGCAGTTGCAGTTGCAGTTGCAGTTGCAGTTGCAGTTGCAGTTGCAGTTGCAGTTGCAGTTGCAGTTGCAGTTGCAGTTGCAGTTGCAGTTGCAGTTGCAGTTGCAGTTGCAGTTGCAGTTGCAGTTGCAGTTGCAGTTGCAGTTGCAGTTGCAGTTGCAGTTGCTGTTGCAGTTGCAGTTGCAGTTGCAGTTGCAGTTGCAGTTGCAGTTGCAGTTGCAGTTGCAGTTGCAGTTGCAGTTGCAGTTGCAGTTGCAGTTGCAGTTGCAGTTGCAGTTGCAGTTGCAGTTGCAGTTGCAGTTGCAGTTGCAGTTGCTGTTGCAGTTGCTGTTGCAGTTGCTATTGCTGTTGCAGTTGCAGTTGCAGTTGCAGTTGCAGTTGCAGTTGCAGTTGCAGTTGCAGTTGCTGTTGCAGTTGCTGTTGCAGTTGCTGTTGCAGTTGCAGTTGCAGTTGCAGTTGCAGTTGCAGTTGCAGTTGCAGTTGCAGTTGCAGTTGCAGTTGGAGTTGAAGTTGAAGTTGAAGTTGAAGTTGAAGCTGAAATTGAAGTTGAAATTGTAGTTGAAGTCGAAGTTGAAGTTGAAGTTCAAGTTGAAGTTCAAGTTGAAGTTGAAGCTGAAGTTGAAGTTGAAGTTGAAGTTGAAGTTGAAGTTGAAGTTGAAGTTGATGTTGAAATTGATTTTGAAGTTGAAGTTGAAGTTGAAGTTGAGGTTGAAGTTGAAGTTGAAGTTGAAGTTGAAGTTGATGTTGAAGTTGAAGTTGAAGTTGAAGTTGAAGTTGAAGTTGAAGTTGAAGTTGAAGTTGAAGTTGAAGTTGAAGTTGAAGTTGATGTTGAAATTGAAGTTGGAGTTGAAGTTGAAGTTGAAGTTGAGGTTGGAGTTGCAAGAAATAAAAACTAAGGTATCCTGATTAAAAACTTGTACAAGTATTTACCACACCCATGAGTGCGTTAAAAATAAACATTTTACAATTTGGTGTTGGCCTACCTACTTCATCAGATGTCTATACGCTAGAAGTACTGAGATCACTTAAAATACTGATAGATTTAATAGGTTAACCATCCTTCTGGCATAAGGGACGCGATATCAACTGCCTGGGTTCACGACAAAACCTTACAGTTTTCGCACACGAGAGACTATTAGATACTTACATTTTAAAATTAAAACCTACCAATTTGTGTCATCATTTTACACCCAAAACTTACTGTGAGCTCTTACTCTTTACGATTTTTTCAGAATAAGTTTCAGCCGTAACGAATTTTACGATCTAAGCTTAAGAACAAATCAAAGAGTATTAACTCTCCTTAAAACAGGCCTTGCGAAAATACCTTTTACCCAAATACAAAAATCTCTTTAATTTATGTAAAGGATACAGCGAAATGAAAGTAGGGCACTTAGACCAACCAACAGCAGAGATGAATGAACGAATAAAGTAACCAAATGTATGAAAAGTCCAAGAATGGAAGAACATACGGGAAGAAACCATTTTTGGTTAAGTGCTCGCTGCTCAGGGAGGGAAAAAGCAGCACAGTAGCAGCCAGCAGAGTTTGCAATTAGATGTGTAATTATTTCAGGATAATGCTACCCAAGGGTTTTTTTTCCAGGTCTAACTCTTTTTCTTACTTCTTCGTCGTAGTCGTAGTCATCGTTCCTATCCGACCCGAATGCGACAGCTAATTGCTTTACCTGGGACTATTTTTTTTTTGTTTCTTCTTTGTTTTATTCAAGATGTTCATCTGTTCCTTTGCTGTGTACTTCGGTTATTGCACCCACTACTGTCTTACTAAAAAAAAAATTCCAACCACCACAGGATAGTTATTACCCACCTGAAGGGTTTTCCCTTTGCTTTCACAAAATTGCTCGAAGGAGTCTCGCTGATTCTGGTTGGATCCATTTCCATTAGGCAGTTGACCTGATTTCATTTTAAATGAAGAGTAATCACTTTCTTTATAAAAGTTCGAGGATGATAGCGTGCAGAGAGATAGGTATATGTATACTCAGCGTTGGAAGATACTATTTGCGTTTCTCTATGTATGTATGGAGAGTGGACCATGGCAGAGACGACACAACGCAAAGCTTGGTAATTAACTTGGTGAAAATTTTGTTTCCCGGAAAAAAAAAATTGTGCCAATTTAAAGTGTAAAAACTGGCGGAGTGAAAATCGACCAAAAAGTCAAGGTGAGCGTTATGGATGTTCTCAGCCTTACCTGCCTCCATTATACATTTACTTGAATAAATTGTTGATCCTAGTAGGTGAAATGGATGGCGATGACGATGGAGAGGAGAAAATTATGAACCTTTTAATGTTTTCGCCAGGTGTAAATCATATTTTAATGATAGAGTCAATGGGTTTTGGGCTTGATAAGTGTTGATACTATATTTTGCGTATTTCGTTTTATAATTAGAAAATATTTAGCCGCGATGGATGATTTGGAGCAAGTAAATTCTGAATTAAACGTACAATTAGAGAAAGTTTCAGAGAAAATCTCAAGGTCGTTTTTTTTGTTTGAAACTTGAGAGATTTAGGTTCAAAGAAGTTACTGGAAGTTACATAAATAACATTAAGAAGATAATAATTCATTTGTCGATGGTTAGATTAGCTTTTAGGAAGTCAATGTTAAGTTTCATAAAAAATGTACTTCAGAATGAAATTTAAAGCTTTGGGGTTACACAAAAATTCTTTTGGCTTTTTAAGAAACATTTTGACTGACAAATTCGCTGGATTCGTGCAGAAAGAAAATTAATCAGACTTGTCATTGCGGTTACTGTCTGTTTTGATTACTTTTTCCTCAACCTACAGCCTAAACCACATACAATTTTTCTTCAATTTCTGAACTTAAGGCTTTTAGGTAATTCCCTAGAGGAAAAATAGAGATTTTTTAGGTGCAAAAAAAATTGTAATTTCCATACAACCGTTAAGGTAAAGGTTATTTATCTCAAAAACGGCTCTAACGATTTGATAAAAAAAACTGTGAGTTAATGTAGGTCTAGGTATCTTTTGGTAAAAACCGTGGCAACTTATCTTTGATTAATTTGAAGAAATTGGTTCAGTTCAAGATCAAGATAGTAGAATTTATATTCAAAGGGTCAGCAGCAGCTGTGAGCAGAACGTATTTCTGAAGAATCAAAGACATCCATTATTCCTCCTTGTGCGCAGCAATTAAAGCGACAAAATTATTCAAAATTTTGGTAAAAGATTAACAGCCTACCGAGCTAGCAAACAAAGTCACCTAAACGATAGGTATTCGTTTTCATTATTCACCATAATCAATGTACCTTCTTTAATTTGTAATTAAATTAAAAAATATTTCATACGATTATGTGCCTATGTTTTTATTCTGAGTTGAATCGAATTGTACTTAATTGAACTGAATTGAATTGAATTTCTTTTTTATTGATTTCTCAAAAGCGGCTGTATAGATAAAGACGACATTTTCAGAGTTTGTTCTTATGAGATTAGTAAAAACTGAACACTGCCACGCCTACTTTTACTATTTCTTGGTTTCTCGGAAACGCCTTGAAAGATTTTGATAAAATATCCACAGTTTGTTCTTATTAACTAGAAAAAAGTATTAAAATAATTTCTGTTAAAACCGCCTATTTCCAAAATTGATGCACTATGACGAGAAGTGTGACTTTTCCAAAAATTTAATTTTTTTACTTTAATTTTATTTTTTTGAAAAAAGTGGATTCATTTATGTCGAAAATAATAAAAAATCTAACATTATATTCATTTCAGTGTAGTCCGACTTTTTACTCACAGAAACTGAAAATAACATTTTACCACATTGAATCGTAATAACTGTTTACAACCTCTATATTAATTTTACCTTCCTTGTTCTCTTTTACGCGCTTATTATGGATATTTTACACTTGACACATTACAGCTGAATATACATAAAACATAATGTATGAACATTAGGGTGGTCGTTAAAATAAGTAATCATGGCCTAATCGGCTCTAAATAAAGAAAAAGAAATTCCCTAATTTTTTCAGATTTCTATTTTCATCCGCTATAGCCGCAGTATGAGTAAATTAAATTCCCTATTTTTTTGCATACTAGGTGATCTGCCAAAAAAAGGTTGGAAGTAGACAAGAACAAAAATCCCACGGGAGGGGGTAATATTTTCCCCTGCTTGGATAGGAGGCGCAATTTTATAAAAAAAATACATAAAATACAAAAATATTTAGAAAACAATGGCAATGCTTACAGGATTGTTTTGTAGTTTTTGGAAAGCCAGAAGTACATTCTTATGGTTTATCTTCAAATTAAGTTTTTTGATGAACAGTTTTGACAAAATATTGTTTCAAACTCAACATTTTGAGGACAAATTATTTTTTCTTTTTTCAAAATTTTAAGTTTGAAAACAGTTTTTGGTGAACCTATTTAATTGAAATAACTTTTTTTGAAAATAAACCAAAAGAATAGATTTCTGGCTTTTGGGAATTGTTTTTTCTTCTTTCGGAACTGATTTAGGCCCATCCAAATATAATAACTGAGAAAACCTATATAACGACCACCCTAATGCAAATAATTCCTAAATCTTACTATACCAACATTTGTATGCTTAAATCTTTATTTTTTACAGGTATAAAAAAAAATACCTATACGTTTTTTAACTCTATTGTTTTTCCTTTCATTTTCAGGTAAGTTGAAGGTCAATACTGAAGATATAAAACGTTTTCCCCCATCCGCTTTCAAAGTAATGAGTCATGGTAAGTGGCAAGCACACAACTATCTACCTACCTACTGTAGGTACATACAGTGTTGGGAAATAATGATTATTTTTTGTAATGTATTTCAACTTTCATTTCAGTTACATGAACTGTTTTCAATTACAATTAGACATAATTGTAATTGAAAAATACATACATTTCCATTACTTTTAATTGTAACTGAAAATAAAATGCACGACTGGGTCGCACGTACTTGCTCTTATGTTCAAGACACTGTGGGATAAAGAAAATTGTATATAAAAACATGGAAATTATTAGAGAAAAATGTAGAGAAGCATGAAATACGACATTGAAATTGGCTAAAACAACTCTTTTGACAGTTTGAGGTGAAAAAGAAGAATGCCATCTTAATTCTTGATTGAATATGATTGTATGGGAACAAAAAATTTAAAATCGTTGGAGCGGTTTTTTAAAAAATTAATTTTTTACATATAAAATTCTTAAAACATTTTTAAGAAAAAATTTTGGTATGCAAATCTTAAGTAAATATTTATGTGTATATAAAAACAAAATTTGAAAAAAATTGTCAACCCGTTTTTGAGATATCGAATTTTCAAAAAAAAATTTGAAACTTTTTTTAAAAATCCAAAAAATTTGTTTTTGAAAATTTTGATATGCAATATTATTGAGTCTTATCTGAAATTCGTATATAAAAAAATTCATCTAAATCCGTTTAGCCGATAACGAGAAAATTCAAAATAAAAAAATACGTTCTATGACAGGTACTGTTAATAGTTTCTAAGTGTAAAATTTTATATTTTTTTGTAGTAGATCATACTAGTTTTAGTATATAAAAAAAGTTTTATCAAAATCGTAGGAGCCGTTTTTAAGCAAAAAAATATTTTCTTTTGTGGTTTTTTAACTTTTGTATGGAAGGTACCGTTATTTTTTCATAAATGTAAAATTTTTTCTAAAAATATTTTAGAAAGTACTAAAAAACTCTTAAATATCGATTTTCAAAAAAATCGATCTTGTCATTTTCGAAATATTTGATTTTCCAAACAAAATTTTGAAACATTTTTTAAAAATCCAAAAAATATTTTTTCAAAAATTTTGGTACACAAAACTATTTATATTTTTTGGAAGCTTCTGTATAAAAAAAATAACTGAAATCGGTCTTACCGTTTTGAAGAAAATCAAAAATTAAAAAAATGGTTCTTTGGGAGGTACCAGTTATAACCATTTTTGAAAAATGGTTTTCCACTTAAACAAAGCCTTTACTAAAATAAATTTTTTGAATTTTTTTTAAGAAAAGTTGTCGAGCCGTTTTTGAGAAAAATACGATTATGTAAAATTGCTAAAAAAAATCGTATGGCAGGTACCGTTATTTTTGATTCTAAAAAAAAAATGAAAAAAACGTGTCGGCAGAATCACCAAAAACCACTATGTACCAAGTTTGAAGAAAATCGATCAAGCCGTTTAGGCTGTAGTCGAACAGACAGACAGACAGACAGACAGACAGACAGACAGACAGAATTGTGCCACCCACATTTTTCGTGTCCTCTATCATCGTAATATCATGTTTGATTGTTATCTAAAATTTTTTTTTTTGCACGAATCCAAAACTTGCCTTATAGTACCTATAATCGCAAGTAAAAATCAATAACAAATTAAATGTTATTGAAAATAGTAATGGGTTTTTGCAAGTAATTGAAAGAAACACCGTAATGATTACATTTATGGTAATCGATTTCTTGGATTGTAATTCATTACATGTTTTATTAACTAAAAATCATATTAATAATATTAAAAGTAAGTAAAAGCTACTACCAAACTTATACAATATATTCATTTTGAAAACTTTAAAATGCAAACCAAAATAAAATTTACGTCCAAAAAGTTAGCTCGCCAACATAGGCATAAAAATTTTTTGGATTATGGATAGCCTATCGTTTAGCCTGCCGAACGCGAGGAATAAAACACGCCTGTGGTCCGTTCCTTTTCTCTAAAATGTTAACAATTGTTGATGTGTCAACAAAAAAAAAATGTTGAAATGTCATTGTTAAGAATGTTACACTTTGTAACATTTCATTTAGGAACGATCAATGTTGAAAATATTGTTGATCTGTCAAACGGCAAGGTTGGACAAAAAAAATCGAAGCGCATTTAGAATGAAAAATCAAGAAAAACTATTTATTGCGTTAAATACATTGAAAATAAATACATATAACTTGCAAATAAAATTTCCATTAACTTAAACTAACTATGAGCACAAATTTCTTTAACGCAAAAATCACAGAATTGATAGAATGCAATGTCGGAAAAAAGTAAATTTATCACAAAACAATTCAAAACTCAAAAACAACAATAAAATCAATTAAATTGAAAACACATACATATTTGCAAAAATGCAAACAATTCCAAATCTAAACAACGAAAAGTAAACAAAAGATAATCATAAAATGAAAACATTGCAGTTTCAGCTGTTTTTGACAGATCAACACTTTCAATTCATGTCGAAGAGATGAGTTGGATATTGTTACAAAGTGTAACATTCTGACAATTCAACATTGACCTTAGGAACGATTTTATGACGTCATAATGTTACACGATGATACAATTTGAGAATTTAGGAACGATCAGTGTTAACAATTCGTCACCTGAGTTCTATCTTGTCCTATGTCCAGATAGAAAACTTTTTTTTATTTTACCCAGTTTATCTTTTGAAGTGATGTTTTTCTGAAAGCCTTAACAATTTTATTTTAAAAACAATTAACAGATTTCTTTTTTCTTTTCTTCTGAAATAATTATAAATAAAAATCCACGCAGATGTCATTTTGGATATTGAACAAAGTTATATGGAGTGAAGATAAGTTGATAAAATTGGTGGACATTGAACAACAAAACTTAATATTGAAGAAGACAGAAATTAACAAGGGTAATATAGGAAACCAGAGGTATTTTGTACTAAATTGAACAAAAACATACATTTTTCATTATTAAAATCAGATCGCAATAGTTTCTTTTTACATTGAAATTTCCTTCGGGACTTCTGGTTTGGGGAAAGACAAATATTCGGTTGCCTCCATCAAACTGTAATATGATTAAAAAAAATGCGTCAAACTTCAATCCAATATAATTTTATTGGTAGGAGCTTACGTGTTTTCAGAGTTCATTTTTTATAACAACGCCTTGCACTTGCATTGACGTGCTTACGCGATGAGAGATCAGAACTGACCGAATGAGCATATTACTCCAGCCAGTCAAATTAGAGCTTAACCTCGGAATGAGAGATAATAAGCTGGAAACTCGTATAGGTACACCTTCATTTTGGCGTTTTAAAAGTTGTCTGAAAAATCTCATAAAATCTTGTGTCTCGAAACAAAAAACATAAAGCTGTAAAATGCTTTTTATTTCAACTCAATACAACCAGTCGTCACAAAGATACAGCTCTTCAAAAAACGCTAACAAAAATTGAAAAAAAAATTTGTTCCATTAAACCATTTCTTTCAGGCCCCCCCAGTAGAAAAAGTCCAAAGAATTTAGGTCTGGCGAACGTAGTGGCCACAAAATTGGGCCCAGATGGCCTATCCACCTGTTGGGATACATTCGATTCAAGTACCTCCTTACATTTACAGCATAATGAGCAGGACATCCATCGTTTTGAAGCCACATTGAATTCCTTAGCTCCTTGGGCACTTCTTGCAATAGAGTTGGCAAATTAGTTTGCAAGAAATTAAGATAGGCTTCACCATCTGCCTGGTAATTCAAAAGGGCCTACTGCGATCTGTCCTCGCGCATTAAATTTGGATTTTCCAGTTGCCAGCTATGTAAATTATGGATATTGAAATATCCATCCCTTTTAAGAGACGACTCATCACTCCACAATATTTTTTTGAAGAACTCCGGATCTTCGTGAATTTTTTCCAATGTGTCCAAGTATGTGTGTTTATATTCCGTTCGTTTAAAATAAACATATCTAAATCTCTGTTTTCACTGCAAAAAAAAAAAATATTAAAAATTTTTCTCTCATCCATAAAGCTTACAACACCAAAGAGTATTTTGTTTTATGTTTATGTTTATACATAAAGCAACTATTAAAAAATATGTTTCTGCAAATTTGATTAAAACCAAAATTCAACAATCAAAATCATCTCTGGCTTGGTGCAGACAGACACACAATCACAATCAAAAACATTATGAAAAGATGATGTTGGGGCTTCCGGTTTACTTTTGAAGTGGGTAATATTATTCTCTGAAATCGAAATCGCGGTTCTGCGTTTGGGGAACCAAGAACAACGCATCCAATCTGAGTGTGTTAGTGTTTCATTAATTTTTTTGTTCGTTCTTGGTTTTTATTTTTATTATTTTTAGTAGGTATATATGTCGGTACCATTGGTGCACAAGCACATGTAGATTGAAGTTATCATTCACATTTCGCAGTGGAATAGTTAGCAATAATTGGAAGGGGGAGATTAAAGTCTGCCATCAGCCTTTATAGCACAGATAACATGATGCTGCTGTGGGAAAGAGGGGTTTAAAGAAATGTGTATAATATTTTTTGAATGTAGCACGGCATTTAAATAAGGTTGAAAAATATAAAGATACATTTAACCGTTGCGATTTGTCGTGATTGCAACAAAACAAAAATTCCAATAAAAAATAAATGGGAATAGGTATCTGCCACTGATTTTTATTTTGAAATATTTATAAATTTAAATTAAACTTTAAAACCTTCGATTTAATTTGCTAAAGTTAATTCAATTTAATATTCGTGTACCAAATAAAAAAAAAAAAAATAGTGACACAAATTAGTTTTAACTTTTTTTTTAGATTCTGGATAAACAATCCAAAAATAATTGGTATCTATACGTTAATTCTTTTTATTAATCCTGAGTCAGCGAAACACAAAAAACTATCCGATTTGTTCAAGCCTTTATTTACACACACAAAACTTACCCCCAGTGTAAGACCATGTTTAAAATTTTGCGGGTTTGAATTTAGCATTGTTTGAAAACATACGATGACGAGTTTTCAATCAATATGTTTGTCTTTTAATTCAATTTTGCTCAATTAAGCTAAAATTTTAAATCCCATTATAAGGAAACGTGTCTGAATGGAAATATTTCTTTTTTTTATATTTATTATCTATGCATTTAATAAACGCAAATTGAAAGCCTAATTGCAATACTCAAATATTATGATTTCAAACTTAGGTATATATAGATTATGAGGTAGATAAAAACAAACGTTAGTCAGCACGCACAGCTACCATCTCTATACACCAACCAACCAACCAACCATTTCCGGATATTTGTTTTATATTATTTTATCTCTCTTTTTATCTAAGCTAAATAATTATTTGAATGACTACTATGGAAGTGCGGTGCGGTTAGAAAAAAAAATAGCTTTAAATCGAATCCAGGTAATCAGCAAATAGTAAATCGATGCAGTATGGTCAGCCGATGCGAAGCCAGTTGGTAGTTTTATGTAAAACAAAGCAAGTAGCATGTAGATTAGGTTTCAACCATATCACTTTTTAATAAGCCTAATCTGTGCACATTGTTATATAGAGAAAGCTTAACCAGATTTAAGGATGGGTTGCTCTAAGCTTTATATTTCAAGAGGTGCTTCAACCACGACAGGTGTTTTTCATGATATGTAATTCTATTAATTTCCCATACAAGAGAATAAAAAATGATGGGACTAGAGTACGTATTTAGTGTGTAGGTACTTACAATTAGAGGTATTTATAGAAATTATTAATTATGAAAAGCTCTGATGTAGATCTTTATATTACCTGTACCTTAAAGTTTATTTAAAATTGAACAGAGAACCTGAATTTGTCACTAGTTTTTTCTTTCTTTTATAAAAATAAATAAATGTTGTTTTTATTTTGTTTTAACAAAAATGTCTACATTTATGAATGGTTCACATGCGTATACTCTGTACAAACAGGGCTTATGTGAGGACATTTTTTCAAATGAGTGGTTTTACTTGTAGTCTCATAACTTTTCACCTATTCAAGGCATAACAATGAAACTGGGTACCATAAAAAATCTATTTCTACCTTTTTAAATAAATAAAAAAAAAAATTAGAAATATGTACCTTAATATGTAAAAGCTGAAGAAAAAGATTCCTTCAATAATGCACCATGTCCTGCTAGCGGAGCAAGTAAGACCAGTATATGTGGTTGTTAGTAAGACCAATGCCTCAAAAATTAATAAAAAAAACAAGCTAACAAATGCAGTTTATTTTAACTTTATTTGTTTCCAAACAAAAACTTAACTCATATTATAACTAAACTTGATGAACATATTCCTTTCCTTCACTTTAGAAAAAAACACTTAAAGCCAAATTTTCAGGGCGAGATCATCCTAGTCTCGATGTTAAACGTGAGTTAATTCACCTAATTTGGTGAGATAACTCATGGAACAAACTTTCCTAAAATAGAAAAAATAGCAATTTTCGTTGAGGCGACATCCCGATGTCGAAAGTGAAAGGCATAAAAGTACCTAGGTACTATTGTTATTACCTTTTTTTTAAACGAAGATACTTTTTTGACTTGAAATGAAATAAATAGTGCATTTAACAAAAACAAAAAAAAAAATTATTTCAAAAATTTTTCAAACAAATAAGCTTGAATTTGTTTTTGGAAAAATGTACTTTTTATTTCATTTCAAGTCAAAAAGTGTCTTACTAATGCAAAACTGTGAAAGAAATCCGCTGGAATTATGGCTTTCTTGTCATTTTGATGACAGCTACGCATTGTTTAGGAACAAATTTGTAGGAATATTGATGCTTTTAAAAGTACAAATTTGCATATCAACGCAAGCCATGCAATCAATATTTGCAAAGAAAAAAATATTTACGAAAAGACCACAAAAAGTCGGTTTTTAGTGCTTTATTTTTTTAAACTTACGGTGAACGGTTAAAAAAAATAATTTCTACAAAGTCTTAAAAAAATGCTTTAAAATGCTTTCTCGAATTTCCAAAACTGTCTTTGAATTTTTTATAACGTCATTATTTGCTGAGATATTGGTAATCAAGGCTAAAAGTATCTTTTTTACTTGCGATTATAGGTACTATAAGGCAAGTTTTGGATTCGTGCAAAAAAAAATTTTTAGATAACAATCAAACATGATATTACGATGATAGAGGACACGAAAAAAGTGGGTGGCACAATTCTGTCTGCCTGTCTGTCTGTCTGTCTGTCTGTTCGACTACAGCCTAAGCGGCTCGATCGATTTTCTTCAAACTTGGTACATAGTGGTTTTTGGTGATTCTGCCCACACGTTTTTTTCTTTTTTTTTTTAGAACCAAAAATAAAGGTACCTGCCATACGATTTTTTTTAGCAATTTTACATAATCGTATTTTTCTCAAAAACGGCTCGACAACTTTTCTTAAAAAAAATTCAAAAAATTTATTTTAGTAAATGCTTTGTTTAAGTGGAAAACCATTTTTTCAAAAATGGTTATAACTGGTACCTCCCAAAGAACCATTTTTTAATTTTTGACTTTCTTCAAAACGGTTAGACCGATTTCAATTATTTTTTTTATACAGAAGCTTCCAAAAAATATAAATAGTTTTGTGAACCAAAATTTTTGAAAAAATATTTTTTGGTTTTTAAAAAATGTTTCAAAATTTTTTTTGGAAAATCAAATATTTCGAAAATGTCAAGATCGATTTTTTTGAAACTCGATATTTAAGAGTTTTTTAGTACTTTCTAAAATAATTTTAGAAAAAAATTTACATTTATGAACAAATAACGGTACCTTCCATACAAAAGTTAAAAAACCACAAAAGAAAATAATTTTTTGCTTAAAAACGGCTCCAACGATTTTGATAAAACTTTTTCTATATACTAAAATTAGTATGATCTACTACAAAAAAATATACAATTTTACACTTAGAAACTATTAACAGTACCTGTCATAGAACGTATTTTTTTATTTTGAATTTTCTCGTTAT
The DNA here is from genome assembly GCA_963921185.1 of Dasysyrphus tricinctus. Classification (NCBI taxonomy): domain Eukaryota; kingdom Metazoa; phylum Arthropoda; class Insecta; order Diptera; family Syrphidae; genus Dasysyrphus; species Dasysyrphus tricinctus. Next base: position 190,016,316 of record OY992532.1, on the reverse strand, counting down.
CAGCTAAACGGATTTAGATGAATTTTTTTATTTACGAATTTCAGATGAGACTCAATAATATTGCATATCAAAATTTTCAAAAAAAAAGTTTCAAATTTTTTTTTTGAAAATTCGATATCTCAAAAACGGGTTGACAATTTTGTTTCAAATTTTGTTTTTATATACACATAAATATTTACTTAAGATTTGCATACCAAAATTTTTTCTTAAAAATGTTTTAAGAATTTTATATATAAAAAATTAATTTTTTAAAAAACCGCTCCAACGATTTTAATTTTTTTTTTCCCATACAATCATATTCAATCAAGAATTAAGATGGCATTCTTCTTTTTCACCTCAAACTGTCAAAAGAGTTGTTTTAGCCAATTTCAATGTCGTATTTCATGCTTCTCTACATTTTTCTCTAATAATTTCCATGTTTTTATATACAATTTTCTTTATCCCACAGTGTCTTGAACATAAGAGCAAGTACGTGCGACCCAGTCGTGCATTTTATTTCATTCAAAGTCAGAAAAACCATGCAAAAAAAATCGTACAGCAAAAAAAAATTGAATTGAAGCTCAATAAACAAGGTATCTGATCATTACATTTAATTGACTCAAACAAATTTATCCATAAAAATGAGGACCTTCAAAAAAAAAAAAAAAAAATTATTTTGTTGTCTCGTCTCATTTTTTGCAATAACGCAATAACGGTTGGTACTTCAAAAAAAAATTTTTGAAAACAAATCTTGAAACAAAAAACATAAAACTGTAAAATGCTTTTTGTTTCAACTCAATAACCACTCGTCACAAAGATACGGCTCTTCAAAAAACACTGACAAAAATTGAAAAAAAAAAAATGTTTTCCTTTATTTTCGTTGACTAGTGTATATAAAAACCAATCCTACTGATGAAAACCGGAATAAGTTGCAAACAACCTAGAAAGACTTGTAACGTTCATATTCGTCCAACTATATTTTTGCATGACCAAGAATTAAGTAAAACAAAAATATACTACAATGTCCCAAAAGTAGTAAACATTTTTGGTCATTTGTAAAAAACATTCGAAATACCACCTCGTCTTCGGTTCCAACGTTCGTCTTCAATGACACTCCCTCTGTCAGCTTAATAGAAAGCTAATTTGCTTGCAGCACAGTTTGCTGTCAATTCGATGCTGCCTGTGCTTGAGAACGCAAACGATTTCATGGGGCCAATCTGCTTTCGCACTCGCGCAGTTGCAAGAGTTCTAAAAGATCTTGATATACACAAATCACATGGCCCAGATAGTATCCCCCCCATTTTTCCTAAGAGGTGTTCTTCAACGTTGGTAAAACCACTGCGTAAGCTTTTTCATCTTTCCTTCTCTACAGGATTTTGTCCAGTTTGTCCCTAAAAAAGGTGAATCTTCTTCTCCTTTTAATTATCGCCAATTGCACTTACGTCCCCTCTTTCCAAAGTCATGGCAATGCTGATAAATTACACTGGTCTGCAACGAAAATCGCCTTTGAACCAAAATATACTTTTCTAAAGGATTGTGACATGCTGAATCCGAATCCGAAGTCAAAATTGCTCTAGCACGTCACGTTTTTGAGATATTCCAACTCAAACATGTCAAAAACCCGTTTTTTGGGTACATTTGACGTTGAATTTCTCACCGATAGAAACTTTTTTTTAAAACTAAGAACCTGAAAGAACTATATTTCATCTTTCTAAATCATGTTAAATCTTTTTAAAATTCGTTTTCCTCCCAAAGTTATTGTAAATTCAAGGAAATCATCCAAGAACTACTTAGCTCTTATAAAGCTCTTAATTGCAACATGTTGCTTAAAAATTAATTTTTTAGACTCTCACTTGGATTTTTTGCCGGTTAAACTTGGTGCAGTTTCAGATGAACATGGTGAAAGGTTTCATCAAGACATGATGCACATAGAACGAAGATATAACGGGAAATGGTCAGAAGCAATGCTGGCAGATTTTTGCTGGTCAATTTTTCGTCAGACACCAATTAAAAAATATGAAAAAAAACAAGCTACAAAATAATATGTTTAAAGAAAAAAAGTTAGCAAATTGTTTTTTTGGATTTTTGAGTTTATCTTATTTTTTTAAAACTAATTTTTTAAGGTGTACTTTGGTAGAATCGGTGTGTTTTTTTATATTGTAAAATATTTTACCAGTTTTTTTATAAATATGAGTGAAATATACTAATGGGAAAAAAGTGGTTGGGGTTTTAAAACGCTTAGTTGTTTCTTTTTTTAAGTCTTGGATTAAAATTTATTTAATATATTCGAGTTTATGAATATCAAATATAGGGAAATTCTATTATTTCCAAAAAAAAAATATGTTTTTTTACAACGTAAATCATAAAAACTACGAAATTTCGAAGTTTCAGTTTTTTTTAAATAACGGTTTAAAATATGGGTGAACATTGATGGATGATGACAAATCTTGTTTCATGTGAAAGTTATTATGTCCAAATTTGAGCAGAATAGGCACATTTTTTCTTTTACCACGTCAACCGAATTTAAGAGGGTTGTTTTTCACAAATCAAACATATTTTTTAAAAATCAATTTAAAAAACAGGACCTGACCAGAATTTTTCTGAAACCAGATTTAGATTCAGAAAAGTCAAATTTGTCATAGTTTCAAAAAATTACTTGAAGGCGAAAAAAAAAGTTGATTTTTGCAGACCAGTGTTATCAGCTTAAGAAGTATCTCGAAAAACGAAAGCTTCTCAATGACTGGCAGTATGGCTTTCGTAGCAATAGGCCACTCTACTGGTGATCTGATGGTATATCTCACCGAGCAGTGGAACAAATCTTTACATCTTTTTAGAGAAAGTAAGATGTCTCCGACTCTCCTTCTTATTTTCATTCTTCTTCTTCTTCTTCTTCTTCTTCTTCTTCTTCTTCTTCTTCTTCTTCTTCTTCTTCTTCTTCTTCTTCTTCTTCTTCTTCTTCTTCTTCTTCTTCTTCTTCTTCTTCTTCTTCTTCTTCTTCTTCTTCTTCTTCTTCTTCTTCTTCGAATCCATTCAATTGTTTTACCAGACGGTGCTACCGTCAGCTTTTCATATTCGTATTCGTATTCGTTCATATTCTTCAGATGTGAAACTGAACGCATGATAAGCTAACTAATTCTGATCTCGACAGCATTGTCCAATGGGGAATAAAAAGCAGTGTTGAAATTAATGCTTCAAAAATTCAATGCAGTCTTCTGTCGTTAAAGCGAAATCCACCTCATATGCCGCTATCCATGCGTGTATGTGATAACAGACCACCTTCTGTGGAATGATCATATATTCGAAGTTGCAAAAAATGCTGCAAGATGTTAAGGTTTTCTTCGATGATGTAAAAAACTTAGCTGAGCTGCAATCTATAAAGCCTTTATTCGTACAAAGATTGTGTTCAACTTCCATATCTGAGCAGGTGTTCAACTCCCATATCTGAGCAGGTGCTCCTAAAACCCATTTAAGTCTCTTGGATAGAATTCAAAATAGAGCGTTAAAAATTAAAGGTGAATAAATTATAACGGAAACAAACACCGCCGCAATGTTTCATGTCTCTCATTTTTGTATCGTTATTTCTATAAACAGTATTCTAGTGAAATAGCCAGTTGCATTCATCCCATTAAACAATTCCACCGTAATACTCGAATTTCTAGGAATGCACATCAGCTTACCCATGAGCCCAATTTTGCACGTACTGTTAAGTATAGATATTCTTTTTTCAGCTGTACCACACGATTGTGGAATTCTTTGCTAGGCCCCTTTGCTCCCTCCCATTTCAAAATTCAGTGCTTCAACACTAATGTGCATCGTTTTCTCATCTTAAATTCTTCCCTATTTTCCTGAAGTACTGTGCAAATTATCTACAGATACAACGACTGAATAAAAAAAGTCATTCAAATGGACCCTTTAACCCATGTGATGATCTTTTGATGGGTTTCCACCGAGAAATTTATCACTTTTATAACTCTCAGTTCTGACTATTCACACATCAATTTACACTCAAATCAGGGATAGCTTAGTTTTTCAACGTTTTTAAGGCCAACTATCATGAGCTGCCAAAACCAACCAGAGTTTGGTTTCCTCTGATGTTTGGACCTCAAATTGTTTCAGGTATTAAGGCGACGAACAGATGGATGTACCAACAGAGAGAATTGCGGTATAGACAGGTTTCTTGCCATGCCCATGACACATAATCATTAAAATCTCGAGGTTGATTTCTTAACAAACTCGGAACCAGCCCTACTGATAAATTAATTATTAATTGGTTTGAAATGCTAGAAAGTAAAACATCTGCTTGGTTGACGAATATTCAAGAAATATCATTAATTTTAAATTTTAAATAAAAAGACTTTTATAATTTACAAGTTTCTGAAACGTTTTTCTTTCAAATCTTAACTCATTTTTCTTCTTGACCAAGATAAAGAAAAAGTTAATCAACATTTTTTAATAAACCAAATCACATTTAAGTAATTAATTCTTATCAAAATAAAAATGCCGCCATTATTCATCTTCTAACCAGATTTCACTTCTCCTCTTGCTTCGCATTAATCTTTTCTATTTTGAATATGCCCACGACTGCTTCTGCCAGTTTTATTGATTGTACAAATTTATCTCTCTGGTTAGTAACTTTTAATACCACTAAGTGTCATGTACAAGAAATACAAAATAATTCACTGAAAAAATTTCTGTTTGCGAAAAAGAATTATGCGTGCTTAAGAAATATCTCCACTTCTTCCACATCTCCATAACAGCATCATCCCCTAACAATACATCCCTCAAATATCTAAATTCTAAAAGGTCTGAGTTTGATTTTCCTGAATTTCTTTTTATGTAATCTCAAAAGTCAAACCCAAAATCCTCTAAAAACAAAACTTTTTTTTGTCTTATTTTTTTATTTTTAAATTTCATGAGAAGAAGTTAACACAAATTAATACATTTGAATTCCAATCACATACTAACTTAAACCATAGCAACCCACCCACTCCCATCAAATGTACCTACTAATCCCCCAACTTGAAGGGTGCTGTCTTCTAAATGAGTTCAAACATTATTTTCCACTCGAAATAGTTGAGTTGAGGTTGAGATGAGAGTGGCGAGTTCATCTGAGTGAGTGTGGATTTTGTTTTGTGGATCCTACTACTGTGTTACTCACCACGGATGAATCATCGCTGCTTGAGTGACACAAACACGAACTACGGTAAAAATAAAACCCCATAACGGACGGACGTCTAAACAAAACAAATCTCTAGACATGCCGCTACGCTATGTTGTGTGGATGTTGAATTTTAATGACGCAAGTGACGAAAATGCTTTGCAAAAAATAAAGCGATAGTAAAGTGTAGGTACGTACGTAGAAATATTGGGTGAGGCGTGAGGTGAACAGGGTGAGAAAAATGCCAAGAGAAAACACAGAGAGAGAGAGAGAGAGAGAGAGAGAATGAGAGTAAAAACGTAAACATTGAATTCGTATTCGACTCTCTCTGATATTCTCAGTGGAATTACGGGTGGACACGAACTCGACCCACTTACCAACCACTACCGCTAGCACGACCACCCTCTTTTAGTAGCAGTAAGTTGTGAATATCCCGTTTTTATTTGAAAATGACACTGAATGTGTTCAGTTGGTTAGATTTGCTTTTGTTATTGCTGCTGCTTCTGCTTCTGCTACTGCTGCTGCTTCCATAATAGAGGGATGGGGTTTCATCGAGATGAAGTGGTGGAAGCAGTGGCAATGAAGTGAATTCCAGGGCTTTGAAATTGAACACATCGCTTAGCTTGTGCGAAATACGCTCCCAGGTTTTAGTAGCAGTTCACAAACGAACTCCGAGTGTGACGCAACGGTGGTGAATCGGCAAATTGAATATATCTACGTATACTCGACATCAATAAGCTACTGTGTATCTGCGAAACGATACGACAACAACGTCGACCGACATTTGCTCGAATTTCGTTGTGGTGTATTTCTGCCTATATCCTCCTTAAATGATGGTTTGTGGCTTTTTTCTTTCGGTTTTCGATACTCTCGTTTTGTGTGCATCTGCCTTCTGCATCACAAAGTGCATTCTGTGATTTGAAATAGAAATACAAAAAAAAAAAAATACAGAAAACATCCAAACAAATAAAGAATTTAGAAGTGAATCTCTTTGCATATATCAATGTAATCGGATGAATTCGTAGTGTTACATCGCAATTGTTGAAATACCGGGGTGTAGAAATAACTTCAAAGTGGAATTTAACACCAATAAGATACATACCTACCTTCTGCCACTACTTGTATCTTTCAGATGGTTTTTAGGGTTTGTTGCATAAGTGGCTGTTAATTTGAGAACCAATTTGAATGCAAATCTGCAAATCTACACCAATGTCTACTATATAGCATGGATGCAATATCAGGATACATTTATACAAATAATTGGAATACCTAGAACTACATACATAACACTCTCTACCTTTTTGAATAATAAAGCCCTTCTGTGTCTTGAATATGATTACACAAAATATTAAGGCATCCAATTTTATCATGGTTTAGGTATCTTCGTATGTACATGTAGACATAGAGGAAAAAGAGGTAAAGGCGAGTAGATTTTTCGTGTGTTTCGTTTTGATGCTTGTTATTGCTAAGTGGGGTACATTTGTACCTACGCAAATGTGATGTTTTTGATATTTAGAAAATAGGTTTAAAATTACTTCCGAACACCAAAACTCTATTGTTTTGTTCTCAAAAGAAATGTATTTCGGTAATTAAGCGTACAAAATTTCAGATAATTATTTGTATTGTTGATTTGTTTTGACAAAAAATGATATTTTGCTATTTTCGTAGGTCCCAAATTTAAAACAATAGCAACAATAATTAACAATAGAAATTTGACTAGACATTTTCTAAATCGAATGAGGTGAACTGTTGAGCCATATTTTTTAAGTTCCTTATAAACTTTTATGCTTTTAGATATAAGACAAATAGTATTTGGAATTTTCTTAATCGTTGGATATAAGAAGTTAGTAAAGGTCAAATGTCAAAATTAAGTATTGGTTTTTCACATATAACTTTCACGCAGGAAGCCCGCTATTGTACCTAATTCATATACAAACTTGTAGATCTATGATTTCTTACAAAAAAAGCATTATTATTTTTTTCTTACAAAAGATTGCTTAGAAGATATCTATGTATTGCTATTTCAACAAACGCTAATTAACGAAAATATATCAGCTTTAATGGCGCGAAATCAACTTGATGAAAAGTTTGTGCTTAAAATATTTTTTTTCCTACGAGCCATTCTTAAAAATACCATTATTTAAACAATTTTTCCAAAAATCAAAAATACCGGTTTTTTACTCTTTTTCCTCTTGAGTGGCGAAGCTGTCGAAAAATAGATTAAGCTTACTCTATAAATTATAATATTCTCTACAAAAGAAAAGCTTTCTTAGAATTTTGGTCAAAAAACAAAAAATACTGGTTTCTACTCCTAACACCTAAATGGCCAAGTTGCTGAAAAAAATTAAACTCACTTAAAATATTTTCGTCTCCAAAAAGCCAAATTTTAAAAAATATTCATGAAGCAATCAAATATAATACATCGCTATTTCAAAAAGATGGAGTATCGAAAATATTGTTTTTTTTTTGCATACAAGTCTTAAATGGTAAATCTAAAATTGTATCTACAAAATTTGTAGGTTATGCGACCTTTTGTTAGACAACAGTACCATTATTTTCTCTTCTAGCGATCACTAAAAATATACAAAAATATGTATTTCAAAAAATGAAATAGTTGAAAATACTGGTTTTTGATCTCTTCTTTTAAATTGCAAAAAAAACATTCGCAAAAAAGTTTAAACTGACTTTATAGATTTCAGTATTATCTACAAAAAGTGAAAATACTGTTTGCCACTGTTGCAACTTAAAAGAGGTGAAGTTGTGAAAATAATGGTTCTTTCATATAACACTTGAACGATATTTTCTCAATTTTTGTTAGCAAAATTTTAAGGCTGTGAGATAGAAAGAAAACAATTCTGATATTTTCTTTGTAACGATTATTAAAAGATACGACTATCAATAAATTCAATGTTAGTTGAAAATACTGGTTTTTGAGCATTACTCTTAAAACGTGAAATTTAAAATTTTCCTTTAGATTTTAGTATTTTCTCCAAAACAAAAAAAATTAATAACACTTTGCTTTGCGAGCGTTCAGTTTACAAGATATTGCTACTTCAAAAAGGTAAAGTTTTGAAAATAATGGTTTTTGGATAAATCTATGGAGTGTTATGTTTTGAATGGTTGTGTGAAAAATGAAAAAATTGTCGTTATTTTTCGTGAAGCGATTATTTAAAAGATATGACTCTCAATTAATTGGACAATATTTGAAAATACTGGTTTTCGATCTTTACTCTTAAACTATGAATTTTAAACTTTTCCTGAAGATTTTAATGTTCTTTCCAACAAAAAAAAAATAATGACTTTTATTGCCATGCAAGTGATCAGTAACAACATAGTGTTGCTTCATAAAAGTGAAAGGTTTCAAAAATAATGGTTTTTCCCATGTAACTCTTAAACAGGATTTTCTCCAATTTTGATTACAAAATTTGAAGGTTGTGTGACCCCATAAAATGAAACGTTACTGATATTTTCCCTATAGGAATCATTTTGTAAGATATAACCGTTTTAAAAAAAATTTGTCAGTTGCTAAAAATACTAGTTTTCTGCTCTATTCAAAATGGCCCAGCAGCAAAAAAAAAAAAATAAACTCACTCAAAATACTATAAAATTCCTTACGAAAAAGATTGTGACATTTTTTTCAGTTAAAAGATATTGCGACCTCAAAACTGGTCAAATTAAAAAAAAGTAGAGGACTTTCTGATAGTAACGGGTGATTTTTTAAGAGGTTTAGAACTTTAAAAAAAAAAAAATCACAAAAAATTCGAAAAAATGAATGAAATATTTATTTGAATCGATAGTTTGAACCTTGCAATTTAATGTTTAAAGATAATTTCATGCAAATGTTGACCGCGGCTGCGTCTCAGGTAGCCCATCCGCTGAGTCCTATTTTGGCATACTCTTTCACACATATCGGCCGGTATCTCACGAATGAATGCATGGATGTTGGCTTCCAGTGCGTCAATCGAAGCGGGCTTGTCCCTATAGACATTAGCCTTGACATACCCCCACAAAAAATAATCTAATGGTGTCAAATCGCACGATCTAGGCGGCCAATTGACCGGCCCGAAACGTGAAATTAACTGTTCACCAAACTCGCCTCGCAATTGCGCCATTGTTTCGCGTGCTGTGTGGCATGTGGCACCGTCTTGTTGAAACCACATATCATGCAAGTCAAGAACTTCCATTTCGGGCAAAAAAAAGTTTGTTATCATCGCTCGGTAGCGTTCACCATTGACAGTAACGCTGCGATTCGCATCATCTTTGAAGAAATATGGCCCAATAATGCCGCCGGCCCATAAACCGCACCAAACAGTGGCTTTTTCGGGATGCATTGGTAGCTGTTGCAATGCTTCTGGCTGATCTTCACTCCAAATGCGGCAATTATGCTTATTTACGTACCCATTCAACCAAAAATGAGCCTCATCGCTGAACACAATTTTTCGATAAAAAAGCGGATCCTCGGCCAGCTTTCCAAGAGCCCATTCACCAAAAATTCGGCGTTGTGGTAGGTCGGCTGGCTTTAGTTCTTGCACCAGCTGTATCTTAAAAGGCTTTACGCCCAAATCCTTCCGCAAAATTTTCCACGTAGTGCTGTAACAAAGGCCTAACTGCTGGGAACGGCGCCGAATCGACATTTCGCGGTCTTCTGTCACACTAGCTGATACGGCCGCAATATTTTCTTCACTACGCACAGTACGTAAACGTGTTGGTGGTTTAATGTCCAACAAAGTAAATTTGGTGCGAAATTTGGTCACAATCTTCCGAATAGACTGCTCAGAAGGTCGAGAATGCCGACCATAAAATGGAAACAGCGTGCGATGAACATTTCGAACCGAGCACGAATTTTGATAGTAAAATTCAATAATTTGCAAGCGTTGTTCATTTGTAAGACGATCCATGGTTAAATTGCAAACCAAACTGAAGCTGTTTGACAGTGACACAAGGTACTAAACACACGTCAGCTGTCAAAACCAGTGTTGCCAAAACCAAACCAGCTAAAAAATCACCCGTTACAAGGGATTCTGGTGTTGTATTTCAAATCGTTTTCTTTTAATAACAATCATAGGTTCAGAAGCATATGAATTTGGTCTTGTTGCTGTTTCTCTTGAATCTTCATTTGAGATAGTATTTTCATACATTTTAAACGTGCTCATGTACTCCCCTGGAACCAATATCTGGTGAAGAAGAGGAAACGTTTATGATGAAGTCATATGCATGGAACTTCGCATGTGGTTCTGGTGATATGGATTTTGAACAGCAAAGGTACTCAATTTTGATCCTTGTGGCAGTCCAACGCTGATGATGATGATGTGTGTTTCCCTTTACATACAAAAGTGTATGTGTTTGATTATGGTTAGTTGTGTTTAGGAAGTCTAAATTCCAACAGTTTCAATATTAGTCTTTCTATCCAAACGAAGTTGAACGCTGATTCAATGTCAAGGAAGAACGCATGTACAATGTCACTGTGAAGTTTCATCAACAGTGGATAAGTTGAGTGCTTATTCCGAAAGCAGTACTAGAATTCCGGTATGACTCCTTTTTGTCTACAAAAAAAATGTAAAGCTTCTTTATTAGTTATACCTCCAGTACCTTCCTCATACAGTCAAGCAGCTGTTTGTCTTTTTGGGGATGGGGACAACTTTTGCTGTTTTCTAGGAAAATAGCTGCTGCTGTCTCAGCAGTTCTGGTGGTTAGCAGGAGAACAGCAAGTTTTAGCATAGAAATCTTGTCGCTGACCTTTAAGAGTTTTCGGTGTAGATGATGCCGTTCACGTCTTCAAGAGTAGTGCAATAATCAGTTAGTAGGGGATACGCAACGAGAATTTCTACTTTGAATGAAGTAATGGTGTCCATGGTAGCTGATATCTCTTCAAAGCGAACTTCCACTTCTTCGATGAATTCTGGAAGTTGTATTGGAGAGTGGTCTTTGAAACTTTCCTCGAAGTGGTTGGCGAACGCTTCAGCTTTCTCAGAATGAGTTTTCGAAACTTCTTCTTCGTGAAGATGTCTCTGGTATTGATTTCGCTCTTCCAACAATCAGATATTTTTTTAAAGGTGCCTGATTTGATATCCCGAAAGTCTCTTTTTGAAATCATTTTTGTTATGGTGCTTTACTGTCTGGTTGAACATTGTGTTGGGAACTGAAGCTTTGAGTTACAGTCACCGGTACTATTCAATTTCCCTGTATTTATGATTCAACTAGTAGGACCAATAAGGTGCTCGAAATATTCATGTGTATCAGGAAAATTGGGTGAAAGGTTAAAATTTATTGTTCTCCAACCACCTTTCAAGTAGAATGCAGGGGCGATTCCTTTGTTACATGCTGCATCTATCTATTGGTCAAGAATGGCTATAATGCCCAATATTTCTCATTTGTAAATTTCGAGAACTATTGGTCAAGAATTCAGTCTGATTCAAAACCAATCAATTCAGTAAGAGACATGAATTATAATATTTTTTTTTTATTTTTGATCTAATTAGAGCAAATTAAAAAAAAAATATTTTCGAAAAGTATCTTGTTTTCGAAAAATGTACTTTCTTTGAAAAAGTTACCTATCAAAACTGAGATTGTTAGGAGCCTTAATATAGAATTTCAAAACATTTTATATGAATACCAATAGACTCCTCGATAATTGAAGCTTTTTGAATTTAAGACTTTTGAGTGCAACAACCTGCAATCTGTCGCATATACGAACGCTGTCGACTACCTTAGTGGATGACGTCACAGAACCTTATTTAAGAATTAAAGAATTACCTATGAAGAAGGTTACTGAAATAGTTTGAAGTAGACTGTGGATGCCATCTTGATATTGCAGAGTCCAGGAAAATCTGCGTGAAACAAGTGAAAAAAGCCTCTATGGTTTCTTAGATGCATAGTGTAGGACCCCAGTAGCTTTGCGGGAATGTATCCAAAGTGCTTTGACTAGTTCTTAACCTTCTTGTTTGGTCTACTTCATCGATGAATTCTTTAGGAAGATCTTATTTCAAAACTTGAGCCATTTCAAAATTCAAAACTCAATTTGAAAAAAATATGGAATAAGTCTCCAAAAACCTATACTTAACTCTCCAATTTCCTATTTTACCACATATAATAGACCGAACTGGAGTGGAAGACTGTTGTTTTTGCATTTTATGGCCATATATAGAATAAAATTGATACCTATGGCATCCAGGAAAAATAAAAGTTACGACTTTTTCAATAATTTTCGTTTGCAAGTTCCTTTTTCTTCCTCAAAAATCGAGTCGGTTGAGCGAACTATAACGATGGATTGTGTTTAGTTGACGTTTTGTAAGTGTGTATATTTATTCTTTTTAACACCCTTATATAGCATATAGTTAACACAAATTTCTTCAACGTGGGACGCAGTTCTAAGTCCCATGATAAAAAGTAGTAATTTTGTATTTGCTCTTCGTGTGATATCTATATTTGTAAATACGCTTCAGTCGATAAAATTAGGCCTAATATAATGAGTAAGAGTGTAAAGATCCGTTGCTGGTCCTGTACTACTAACACGTTTATAATCTCAAAATATAAGTAGCTATTTCACAAACACCTGAAAAGCCTTAACAGCTTAAAAACTAGCCTAGTGTTCCTTACGACCGATATCTATCTTTTGCTTTCTGAAGTACCCACACTACTAAAATTCGTACCTATACAAGCTCTTGGAGTTCAATGATATATATCCGATGAGAAGTTATTGGTTCATCCTATTCTGCCTCATCCATATCATTCCACCCCCAAGTTCCTTTTTCTTCCTTTGAAAAAATAATAATTTTCTCAGAAAATAACATAAAACATCGAAATATAATATAAGTGCCAATAATAAATGTAAACACTTTCGATTTTTGTAGAACAAACTAAACCAATACCTACTTATACCTATACCACTATAAATTCTCTTAACCAACGCCTATTGTAAACAGCATTTTACTTGAATAGCATCACAAGGACTTTCGTTTTCCAATTAAATTTGGGTCAAGCATCATTTACAAAAAAATAACGAAACATTACAACATCGTTTAGGGCATCGCCATCATCGTTCGAAAAACCGCCCAAAAATAATTTTTCGGTCTCATCTTGAATTTATAATACAAGATACTTTTAGTTGTGTTCTTTTAGTATTATAAGTGCGGAGACCTTGGATCTAATTTACATAAAAGGATACTTGAACCCTCTTTTTTGTTGTTTTTTGTTTGACTAAATCTTGAACATGATTAAATGGGTAAGATTAAATTTGGCATTTGTTGCTAATCGGTTGGTGTATTAGAATTTAGAAAAAGAAACAGACATTATTATTTTCGAATCACGTGGGCTTTGATTTTTTTTTTTACTAAATACCTACCATGACCAGCTCGTGTAGCTTTATCCTGTGACATTTTCCCGGGTTGTAAAACTACCCCTTCTATATAAATCTGTCAGAAGATATTCTCTCCCTCTCATGATGATTTGCAACTCTCTCTTAACAATATTCTCTCACTCTCTCGAAGTCACAATAATTGCTCTCTGTAGTATTCCATTTGCATCCAAAACCACCCACCGCAACGCCTACTTTGCGCCGCCGCCGCATCTCTCAATCTCAATTATAATTTGTTGAATCCTTGTTGGGGTTTCGGTAATGGTCTCGACTAGCAATCTCGTTGACCTCATTTCCGTCGAAATCCTCGTCGAGTTAAGTCGTGCTGCTGCCATAGCTGATGGTTACCAATAAAGTCCTCCGGAAACTCTTCTTCACATAAAATAATGTAGTTAGTTCTCCTAATTCGTTAAATATCATTGTCGTCCTAGCGGTGCGTCGTCGTCGTCATCGTCATCGTCGTTACTCGTTATTGCTGCTGAGAGTAAGCACAAAAAACCAAACCACATAAAACAGTAACAGATCAAGGACTTCTATTTGATTTGATTTCACAACTCTGTGTTTGTGTGTCCTAGTTTATTTTTTCGATACATCCACATCCTTAAGTGCCGTACACAATTGTCTGCCATCAATTTATTCTTTTCTTCTCTGTTTTTTGTTTGAATCTTTGAAGTTTGCCAGATATTTTTCTCTATCGTTTTTGGCTGTGTCAGGGCTTATTGGATTTTTTTTTTCTGTTCTTCCTCTCCGTTTGTTTATTTATGCGTCCTTTTCTTATTATTAGTTTGAATTAAGTGTTGATAAACTACCTATTTAATTGAATTTTCCTTCTATAAAAACTTAGATTCAGTATCTTTGGTGTTATCTTCTGTTTGGATACAAAAAACACGCGGAAATCGAAGATCGTGAAAAAATATTTACATAACTTTTTTTGTAGGGAAAATACACACATTTCCTTGTCGCGGTGCATTTAATAACTAAGAAAAAAATCTAATTAATTTCCAGTCGTGACCCTATGAAAAATTCCTCTCAAACCAATACAAAAAAAGTATTTAAATCTCCAACAACAACAAAAATAGTTACATAAATAAAATTTGCTCTGAGGTAGCAAATTTGTTGTTGTCTTCTTTAATGTGAGTTCAATCTTTGATTCATTGTTGTTTCCCGCGTCGTGTTGCTACAAATGTATCTGTGCGTCTGTGTAAATATTCAAAAGTATCTATGCTAATTGCTATTGTTATTAGCTTTAGATATATGAGTGTATCTATGTATCTATCTATAATAAATAATTGTTGTAGATAAAAAAGTGAAAAAAAAAAATTATTGTGATTGTGTGGCTTAATTCTATAACCGGTGCTGCTATAGTATCAATTAAAGTCAACAACATACACTAAGCCTTCGAAACCTCAGAGTATTAGATAATTTTTGTATACGAGGCAAAATAAAACATTTGTTAAAACTACCCCGGTAAATATTGGAAGAAATCAGCAAAATTAATAACAACAACAATAACATTCGGAGCAGCAGAGGTTTGTATATAAAGATATTATATATGCAAAGAGCATTTTGCATTTTAATTAAGTTTATTGATTTTTTTTTTCTCCATTTATTCATTTATAAATACCTTTATAGCTTGTCTACTTTGTAGCACACCCTTAGCTCTTCGATTTTGAGGGTGGCAATTTTGTGTGATATTGGATAGTTGGAGAATTTTTTTTGTTCGATTTTATTGAAATTTAAACATAAATCGTATTTTTTTTTGTGTTTGCACTTCTTGTCTCCTCTTGGCGTAGGACTTCAGAGAATAAAATAAAGAGGCAATAATTAAATATTAATTCGTTTGATTTAATATTTAATTATGGGTGTTTAATTAAAAGAAAAAAAAAATCAATAAATGAGTATTAGTTCAGGAAATTTATATATCAGCTCGTAGGTAGGTACGTACCTACCTATGCAAAATTTTGTTAACAGGTCACGTTTCTTATATGTCAGCTGTGATAAGTTTTTACTACCTGATAATGATTTTACTTGTTGTTTTATTTTTTTTTCCTGTAGCTACAGTTGACAAAATTATTTATATATATTCTAAGCACATAGTAGGCATAGTAGGTAGTTAACCATTGTATTATATCATTGTCATTGGAATAAATTGTTTGAGGGTCGGGGTCTGTTTTAGGTGCAGTTCATTATATAGCTTGTACTAATCAGGTTTAACATTATGATGGTGATATTATTGTTGGATGTGACCTTTAATTTTACAACTAATATATGAGTTTATCAAAACAATATTATGGGTATTCAACCTTCTTTAAGTTTGATGAACTTAATATTATTTTATTAATTTTTTTTGTGGGTGAAGGTAGAATAATATTATATTCGCATGAACTTGATCTTATGGTTCATGGCTATAACGGGTTTAGAAATTTTTGAAAATATAAAGTGAAACATTTTAAATAGGTAGGTACCTTTAAATTTTAAACTTAAAGCGGTAAAATATATAGGCTAGGCTTACCTCATCATCATCATCGAGTCCTGTAACCCCGGTTGGGGCATAGGGCGCCAACAAATCGTTTCCATCCTTCACGGTCTGCAGATAGATATTTTAACTGTGGCCACGTCTTTCTCTGGGAGTCTGCTTCTGCTAGAACTGTTGATTTCCATGTTGTTCTTGGTCATCCAACCCGCCATGCACCCTGAGGATTCCATTCAAATGACTGCTTTGCAATTTCATCATTTGGTTTCCTCAGTGTGTGACCAATCCATTGCCATTTACGCTTTCTTATGTCAACGTCCAGCGGCTCTTGACTTGTCCTGCGCCACAATTCCTCGTTCGATATAATTTGTGGCCAGCGAATTTTTAGAATATGGCGTAGACAACGGTTCACAAAAGCCTGCCATTTCTTTGAGATGGTAGTCGTGACTTTCCAGGTTTCGCAAGCATATAACAGCACGGATTTGACATTGGATTCGAAGAATCTCAACTTTGTGCGCAAGGAGATTTGACATGATTTTCAAATTTGGGAGAGAGAACCGAAGGCTGCGCGAGCTTTATTTATTCTACTTTGAACGTCCAGATCAGTACCACCATTTGCTGAAACAATACTTCCAAGGTAGTTAAATAGTTCAACCTCTTCAACTGGCGTCTCCTGTATTAAAATACGCTGATGTGTGGAGCGGCCTGTGAGCATTATTTTTGTCTTTTTGCTATTTATTTTAAGACCACTCGCCTCTCCTTTTACCTTCGGAGCTTGACACATCCCGTTCAGTCCGCTGATGTTATTTGCCAAGAGTCATATATCATCGGCATAGTCTAAGTGGCTAAGGCTTTCAAACGGTCTCCATTGAATGCCCTGCCTCTCTGCTGTTCCAACGCTGGCCGTCAAAACATCGTCAATCGCCAGTAGAAAGAGAATTGGCGATAGAACATCTCCCTGTCTCACACCCTGCCGCACTTCGAAAGAGTCGGATAGCTGCCCATTGTGTAAAACAAAGCATCTTGCGTTGTTATACGACTCTCTTATAATGGCAAACATTTTTGGGGGAATTCCTCTACCAAGAAGTGATCTCCATATACATTCGCGGTTGACTCGGTCAAAGGCCTTCTCAAAATTCACGAACATGAGGTAAAGCGGTGATTGAAACTCCGCAGACTGCTCAAGAACGATACGCAGAGTGTTGATATGGTCGACACAAGACCGCCCACTGCGGAAGCCAGCTTGATGCCTCTTGAGTGTAGACTCGATTCTAACCTTTATCCGCTCCAGAATGATGGTTGCCATTAATTTTGGAAAAAACGGACAAAACTGTAATACCTCGCCAATTGTTGCAATTCTTCAGATCACCTTTCTTTGGCAACTTAACAATTACACCATCCTTCCAGTCGCTGGGATAGATTTCGTTTTCCCACACAGCTTGTATCAACAGGTGTAGAATACTAGCCGCTCTGACAGGGTCAGCTTTCAGGAACTCGGCTGGTATACCGTCAAGTCCAGCTGCTTTGTTGTTTTTGAGAAGATTTATCGAAGATTGAATTTCCAGTATTGTAGGGGGTTCGATGTCAATACTCCTATATGATATACGCATCTCGTTAAGCTGGGGCACTTCAGCACTCTGCTCGACAGAATCCTCATTAAGCAAGGCACAAAAGTGACCCTTCCACCTGCGCAGCTGATCCTCGATTGATACCAAAAGTGTACCATCCACATCCATTACAGGATGATTGGTGTTGCTTTTCTTCCCGACAACTTCCTTGGATATTTGGTACAATTCCCTCATATCTCCTCTTCTTGCAGCGTTTTCCGCATTTTCTGCGAGACCGTCTAACCTCACCCTCTTGTCACGTCTCACACAGTGATAGACCATCTTATGTGCTAAGCGATACTCTCTTCGCATTTCAGCCTTTCGTTGAGCATCCGCTTCGGCATTTATTTGCATCTTCAACGATTTGCGAAGCTCGATTTTATCCGAGGTGTCTTGGGATATCCAAGAGTCTCTAACTCTCGACTGCTTGGGTACAGTTTCGGATCCAGCATCCATAAAAACACTTTTTATATCACCCCACATCTCATCAATTGTTTAATGTTGTATTCCGTTTAATGACGAAGCTCTGTCGTTAAGGTTGGTGACATAGTTACGACATATGTTGGGATCACTTAAAGCATTTGTATTGAACTTCGAATTCCTTGCTGCACCCTGTGATTGACGTTGTACAGCTGCAGTTCGTAGCTTGAGACTCATGAGAACCAAATGGTGGTCGCTTCCCATGTCGGCATTTCTAATGCTTCGAACCACAATTTGGTTTTCAGTTTGACCATCCGGATGTACCCAGGTAATTTTGTTGCACGTCTTATGTTTAAACACAGTCCCACCCAGTACAAGACGATTAGTGTTACAAAAATCGACCAGCAAATCGCCATTTTCATTTCGTGACCCCAAGCCATTTTTCCCCATGACGCGTTCCAGACCGTAGTTGTCTGATCCGACTTGGGCATTGAGACCTCCCATGACAATTATGATGTCGGCTCTTGGAACAACACTGTGAACTGAGTTAAGATGAGTGTAGAAAGTGGTTTTGTCTTCCTCGGTCGCTTCATTTGTGGAGGCGTAGCACTGAATTATTGTGACGTTGCGAATTTTTGAACAGAACCTTACTGTCATTATTCTTGCAGAAATGGACGCCCAGGATATAAGACTACGCCTCGCTTCTTCGTTCAACATAATTCCGACACCATGCAGCCTTTGGCCACCCTCTCTTTCATCCTCCCCGGAATACAGCATTCTCGTTTGCCCAGAGTCAGCTCTGTATTCGGCTCTTCCTCTCCACCTAGTTTCGCTGATGCCCAGGGTACTGATCTTAAGGTGAAGCATTTCACGCTCAACCTGCTCGTATCTACCTTCGCCGTACAAGGATCGAACGTTCCATGCTCCGATTTTCGTACGTATGCGGTAGCCAAAAGTATCATTTGCTCTTCTTAAAAGACTTCTTCTATTTGTTAACGATTCATTTATTGTTTTGGCGTCTTGATTGACGCTGGTACACGAAAGATGCCGCACCCCCAAATCCGATGTGCGGTTTACAGCAGCCGAAGCTGCAGAAGGATTTTCCATAAAATGGTTACCTCTTGGGGACTCATTTTCATTTGTTGTCATAGTTCATGTATTAGCATATATCCTTCCACCATGGTGTTTTCCGAGATACGATTAATAACATACATAAGCTCAGATTTGACAGGCACACCCGCCTTTTGTATGATCAAACACATAACTGCTCGAGGCCGCCCACTATGGGAAAACAGACGCCTTTTGTAGCCGCCCAATATGGGTTACAGACGCTACCTGCTGCTGCCGTTGGCCTTTTAACAAAAAAAAGAAATAGCTCCTCCGCCACCAGACTATCATGCCGTTGACCGCCACCTGCAGTTCATCCGTCTTAAGGGGGCTTTCAACCATCCCAAGGATAAGTTTGTGCCCTGACCAGCAAAGCTGGGTTGTCTGCTTATCCCGGCATCCATTCGGTCCCCTTGCACGTTAGCGTTACCCGCCCTCTACCACGCGGAGATGTGCATAAGGATTTTCCTATCATTGAGCCTAGGGCCATATGGCGTCCTAGCACTCTCAAATACTTTTAGAGGAAGGCTTACCTACTAAGAGTTTTTTCTTTGAATTTTTGTTTATAAAAAAAATTGTTTGTACCGAATTTTGAGGAATGCAATATAACTTGACCATATTTGCTTAGTCATATTTTTGAGCCGTTAACAATATATTTGCGAGAATTGCTCAAAAACAGAGACAATTTTCTTAATCACTATAGATATTAGGTGCATTTTTCTCCAAAAGTTAAAATATACCTATGTTTTTTTTTGTTGTTGTTATCGCTTAAAGCATTAAACTATGAAGTTTAATCAAAATCGTTAGAGCCGTTTTTTGAGAAAATTTGAAAAAAGAAATTATACAAAATATCTTTATGGCAGCTTCCCGTTTTAGATGAATTAGGTAATCAAAATTGAAAATGATTCCTCCAGGCAATCACATAAAAATTATCTGTTCCAAATTTGAAGTTAATCTATAGGGACACTTCTTCGCTCGATTAGTAATTACCTTTCTGACCATTCAATCCAAGTTGTTTTGGACGGTTTCAATTCTAATGTTCACAAAATCAATGCTGGTGTGCCCCAAGGCTCCGTATTGTCTCCGACACTATTTTTTTTTCAATTATTTCTCTATCAATGATCTCCTGTCTGAAAATACCTACTAATCCACTAAACTGTTTCGCTGATGACTCATACTCCTTCCCAGATTCACCTCCCTGTTCTTCAAACGTAAAGCAGCAATGGCAGAATATGTTGAGCTCTTTAAATTCAGATTTAAACAGCATTGTCGAATGGGGTATTAATAATCGTGTGGAATTTAATGCATCAAAGAAACTGAAAAGCTTTTGATTCTTGGTATGTGCGTTGCTGATCAACACTTGTGGAACGACCACATACAAGATATTGCTAAAAGATGTAAGAAATTTTTTTCCCTTTATGATCTGGCTTCTTTATATAAAGCATACATACGCCCAAAGTTAGAGTATATCTCTCATATCTGGATAGAATCCAAAATTAGGTTTTTAAACTTATAGGTGACAGAACAATCTCGGCAACATTTGTTTCGTTGGAACACCGTCGAAATTATTCTTCCTTATCACT
This sequence comes from Dasysyrphus tricinctus, assembly GCA_963921185.1. NCBI lineage: Eukaryota > Metazoa > Arthropoda > Insecta > Diptera > Syrphidae > Dasysyrphus > Dasysyrphus tricinctus. The sequence goes on along the minus strand of OY992532.1, from coordinate 189,995,636 downwards.
GTTTTATCGCTACTTTTTCAAACTTTGTTCTGTTGAAGTAGCTAGCTGCATTCCTTCCTTCCACAATTTCAGTATTGTACCCACTCTGCTATGAATGCTCATCAGTACCTATACCTTTGAGCCTAACTTCGGACGTAACGTCAAGTATAGAGATTCTTTCTTTAGTCGTACCACACGAATGTGGAATTCCTTACCCAACTCTGTCTTTCCTTCCCATTTCAATATCCAGACATTTAGTCTATTGAATACACCTTTTAATAGGTAACATTTAGTGCAAGGGTTCTTAATATTGAATATGCTCGTTAGGCCCATTACCATGCTTAAAACCAAAAATGCTACTAAATTTTCTCATGCGTTTCTGAGAGAATGGTCATAGCGACCACTTTTCAATATTTTTGGGTTAACTTGGAAACTAAGCCGAACTTGACAATTTTGCACTGAAAACTTTTTGTTCAAAATCAATCGAAATGGATACTTTAGAAAATTTTATAAAAAAAATTTTAGCAAGAAAAATTAACCTAGCCAAAATAAAGAAAATCGTTTCCTTAATTGCGCACTACTTTTTTCGGAGCACAAATCGACTAAAGGCATATACTTCAACAAAAAAAGAAGAGGCTAAAATCTTTAATATGGCATGTTCAAAATGTAGTTCTAATTTAAAATTGACAAAGATATAGGCTTTCAAAACTACCATTTCTTATCATTTCTTGCAGATTTTTGCCCGAAAGCCCGTTTTACATGAAAAATTAAGCTATCCTTGTAGCTAGTACCAAGTTTTATAATAATCGGCTAAGCCGTTAAGCTTATAGGTCTAGGAACATTTGAAAACAGAAAACAAAAATTCAAAATTGGCGTTTCGTTGAAAAATTCATATAAGTTGAATTGAACTTGAAACAAATTGCGTATGTCAAGGCCCTCACTATGTCACTGATGGGTTCAAGTGAGTAAGCCGAACGAAACGCCAATTTGTAGGACTAAAGGCCATAAATAGCTATTTTGAATCAATAATTCAACAAGTCCATTCTTGATGCTAAGTGTTCTACTTGGCTGATTTATTTCAGTAGTATATAGAATTTGTATTATAAAACCTTATATAGAAAACAAAAATGTTGGCTTACTACTCATGTCATATTTCATCAAAATTTTGAGGTCGAATATTTTTACGAATGTGAAATTTGCCATAAATTGCCGAAAAAGATGCTTTCGGTCCAAAACTGCAAAAAATTATAACAAAAGGTAAAGTTTGAATGGGTCTTAAATATCAGTCAATTTTTAATAAAAATGAGTTTTTTAGCATGCCTTGAGCCTCTACTTTATTTTGTTTCAGCATGTTTTTGGCTTTTTCTTGCTCCAAAAAAGTTATGCGCAATTTGTACAAACAATCAGTAATCTTAAATTTTTGGATTTTTTTTTTTGGCTGATTTTAGTTAATTCTTCTGCAACAAAATTTTATATATTTTCTTAAACCATCCATTCCGATAGGAAATTTAAATTTGTACAAAAAGTTCTCGGAGTTAAATGGTCAAATTCGGCTTAGTTTCCGAGTTATATCTAACATATTGAAAAGTGGCCAGTGTGACCATTCTCTCAGAAACGCATAGGTGAATTTAGTACCATTCCCGGTTTTAAGCATGATTATGAGCCAAACAAACATATTCAATCATAAAAACCCTTGCACGTAATTGTTCCAATATACAGCGGGCATAAAGACTCTGGTGCGTCCGAAATCCAATTTTTTTTTTGTAAAAGAAATATTTCAATGGTTTAAAGTTGTGATCAACCCTTATAATTTTGTATACCTAAAAATGTATTATCAAAATCGGTTAAGTCATTCAGATTTTCCCGCATACATTTTTGAAAACTCCCCAAAAAGTATAGGAATGTTAAAAACAATTGCATGGTTGAATTCTTGAAAGGAAATAAAATTGTCGAAGAATACATCCCAAGTTCTTGTAAGAAGAATGGGCTTTTCCAATGATAAGCTTACAATAAACATAAAATTGTTGAATTTATAAAAAAGAATTTAAAAATAATCTAATACCACAATTTTTGATGTTTTTTCACTATCGGCATCTTGCCCAGGGATTGCAATTAAAGCACAAAACATTTCTGACAGCTCATTAAATTGCTCAGTATATTTGAAGCTTTAAAAAATGTTCATCAATTTATGACCTTTGATATTCGACTTAATACCGTTTCACCAAAGAAAAATTAATTTGACATCTTTTCGAGTTTAAGTGTATTTTTCAAGATTCCCAACGATTTTTGATACTGAAGCAATTGCTTTGATATCTATATGAATTGACGTTCTTTGATAAAAGAGTGCAAATCAAGATCCTCGAAGAAAAGAGTATAAAAAAGATCGGAACAAAAAAAAAACGAGAACATGTTCTCTTTAAACAAAATACGATAGACACCCTAGCAGTACTAGGGTTATGAGAAGCTTCTTTTTTTCTTCAAAACAGATTTTCAACAAATTTTGCGAAAGTATCTGAAAGCACTTACCTTCTTCTTCAAATATCAGTTTAAATCCTTTAAATATCTCACTTAATTTCCCAGAAATTCTTAGCTAGATATTAGTTTTCACTCGATATTTCTGAATGTAAAATAAACCGTGTATGGTGAAAATATTGCAAACGCATATATTTCAACAAAGGATTGATCAGATAGGAAAAAAGATATTGGAAAGACATAAAATGATATTTGAAGAATAAGATTAGTGCTTTCAGATACTTTCGCAAATTTTGTTGAAAAATAATTATTTCTAGACGTTATAAGGCCTCAAAAATAGCAAAAAATCTATTTTTGGTCATATAAGGTCGGAATCCCAGCCATTGCACCATATCAAAGCTTAAGAGCAGCGTTGCCTCCTAAACTAAATTTTACGTGCCACACCGGGTCAATGCAAAACACAAGGTCTTCTGTTTTATTTCAAAGCAAAATCTACTTAATTCAATACTATTACGGGACGTATAGTAAAACAAAAAAATAAATGCAAAAATCACTTGCTCTACTCAGGCCCGTAGATTGGAGATTATGCAGATTTTTACATTTGGAGCAATTTGTATAAACTTTCGTCGAAATCGCTTCTAATCCAGGAAAATTAGACTTTTACTTTGAAACATAAAAAAAATCCCACAAAGCTGAATGGTTACTTTGGCGTCTTAAGTATTTCCTTAAAAGTACCTTAAATTTGGGCTGTGGAAAAATTTTATAGGGGGTGAAAAGGGGTAAAATTCAGTTTTTTTTTTAATTTCTCCAAAACTATTTTTTTTTATTTTTAACGTGAATGTTCAAGTTGTAACTTATGTACACAACGATTAAAATACTGGATTCATATAACTTATAGATTAACAGATCGTCCAAGAACTTCATGGTGTAGAAATTTAGTCAAAAAATTAAATAAAATGGCATTAATTGATAGAAAAGAGTTTTTGTATATCTCCTCATTATAAAACCAATGTCTTAAGGTTTCCAGGGCAAGAAAAGGCTGACATCTTGATAAAAAAAATGTGTGAGTACCGGGACTCGCGTTGAAGATGTGTCAACATTCGTTTTCACCTGAGGGTTAGGGATCGGGTCATTACCTACCACGTATGGCAAAAATTAGGAATCTGTAATACAAGCGCTCAAACAAAATGGTCGTACGACACAATTTATAGTGAATTCACCTATTTAAAAACCCTTTCCGAAAAAACTACTCCGCAAATAAACCATCAGAAATTAAGCTACTCTAATTATCTTTATGACGTCACAAAGTTGTTCCTGGATTCAAAGTTAAAGTGTCAAAAAGTAACTTTGAGTACATTTTTCCAACAGAGGCGGCGCTAGACCAAAACGAGGCGGGTGCAAGATATATTTCCAGACCCCTTACAAAAAGAAGAGTTAAAAGCAAAGTTTTTTACTTGAAAACTAAATTTAAATTATTAAACATTTAAGGACTTATTTCACAATGTCTAATCAAGCACTTATTAATCTGTTGCTATTTTTTCCCAAAACGATGAACAAATGTTTTAATAAGGTCAACGTTAAAAGGTTTTTGGAGAGTTGAACGTATTTTTGCCGGGTTGTCAAGGAATTTTTGTCAAAACGAATGGCTTTCCATCAACTTTTAGGCAAATGACTTGACTTAGGGACGGTTAAATCCCACTTTTAATCGTGTTTACCATCACTTTTCTAACAAAGAAAGAAGCTGCCTCTTTGGTTTTGGTTATAAATTGACTACCTATTTCGGTTTAAATAACCAACGTTACGTACATAACTTGACTTGCCTAATTTTTTTTCACACTCTTAAGTCGAACCTTACACCTATTCGTCACATGTTCAGGTAGACTGACAAGCGATGACTAATGTAATAATTATTGACTTTTAAACGCGAAGACCTTTCGAGACTCTGTGGCGGTGGCAGACACGGCACACGCCTTCCGCCGCCTCTGCTCCTGATACTGAGTTGAAATGGTTAATCCGTCAAAAGCAGCCGAAATCACGATGTTTTAGATTATCATAATAAAACAAACAGGATCCCAGTACGACAAGAGTGTTATATGCCTATCCCAGTTTATCCTTCAGTTTCTGTATTTTCTCTCTAATCTTTTTTCTCCCTATCTTCAATACAAAAAGCCATCTACCTGCCAGAGAAAAAAACTCATTTTTGCAAGTAAGTACTAAGGGTGTATGGTCAGAATTAATTTGCAAATCGAAATCCAAAAGCAAAGTCGGACTTTGTGTTGTTTTTATAATACATGTGGGGGAAAATATAAAGCTTACATATTTTTAGTTTAATATTTAATTGATTTTACCGTCGATAGTGAGTTTGGAAATTTTTTTTCTACGTTTTGCGACATTTTTTTTATCCGATTTGATCGATTTGTAGTAAAGAAATTTGTGCTAGTAATGAATGATAAAAACAAATTGGTAATATTTTTGCTTAAATATTCTATTTTGTGCTAGAATGAAGTTAAATGAAATTTACTTTGAAAAATGTATGCATTTTCGAAGTGCTGATAAAAGTTCTTTTCAATAAATCTAATGACATCACAATTTGTTCTTGATTTGTAATTCCAAATCTATTTCGACTTTTTTCACCCAATTTGTTTGACAGATCAGCTATTTTTAGCTTTTGTCGTTCCTAAATGAAAAACTACTCTACTAAAAAGTAACTTTTTAAAATATGACATTTCAACTCTTCTTTTCGACACATTAACCACAACTCACTAGAGAAAAATAAAAGAATGCTCCACTTTGCAAATCATGTTATGACATTTCAAATTAAGAAATTGCAAATAACACTCAATATCACAAACCAAAATTGTCACCCGCGATTGCAGAGATTAACATCAAAAGCAGCATATGGATACAAATCAAAGAAATAAATAGTTCAATTTCTAGAAAAAAAGCAACAAAATGGCAAAATTTATGTCAAATACCTCTGTCAAGATATGATTGCAGAGATATTTTTGACATCCAATCGAGAGATGAAACGGAGTGACTCCATTAGATATTTAGTGTCAAGACAAGCATTCTGAGAGAAATTATTTACTGTGGAGTCGGGGTGTAAGGAATTCACTCAAATTAGCAAATACCAAAACCATTAAATATCAAACGAAAACTACCTTATCTATTCGAGTTTACAGAGATCTACTTACCTACAACAAACAAAATGGTTCGAAACGGAACCGTGAGCCCATATCCGTTGCAGCCGATTTTCAATTTTACCCATACCGAGAGCTAAGATGTTTACACATCAAAAGGTTGTGTTGGGTTTATTTAATAACTCGATTGAAATACATTTAACAACAAAATTGTCAGAAAATTACATTGTGACACTAAAATTATCTAAAAAATGAGCTACAAACGAACACTGTGTGTTTATTATTCTCGAAGCAATAGCGTGTCAAAATAAAACTTGATTTTTTATTGTAAAAGGAATAAAGTTCAGTTTTGTGTGTAAATATCTCAACGACCGTAGTTTTTTTTCAAAAAAAAGTGAATTTTTATTAAAGCTCATAAAATTCTACAGAAAAAACATTATGATATTTTTTATCATATGAGCAATTTTGAGAAATGGTTTAATAGGAGCTATTTACTGCAATGAAGTATTTTCAACATCTCGCCTGGGCAAAATAGGTAATGAATGCGTTTGTGAACGTGAACGTATACTTTTTTTTAGAATCTCGTGAATGAAAATGAAAATATCTAGTTTAATACTGACGCGTGAAGGTTTGTTGCCATATTTTGCATGTCCTCTTAAGAAACTACAAATATTTTTTGCAAAATTTCAATCAATTTTTAATGTAATTTGTAGTTGTAGTACGTGTATTTCATTAACAGACAAGCCCTCAAAGGTTATTTTTAAATAAAATAAACCATTTCATTAAACTAAAATATTTCATTAAAAAAATACATTGATTCCGAACAAAAACACGTGAAGTTCTTGTGCATTAATTTTTTCTAAAGTTTTTAATCCTTATCCTGGGTTATTTGATTTTATTTCAACATCGATATTGCCACCAAACAATATCTCCAATTTTCATAATGAATTCCAACCTTTTTCCTGTAAACCATCAACAGAAGTTATTCATGTGTCCATTATCATTAACATGCCACTTAAATACCTATTTCATTTGAAAATCTAAAATTTCAGAGTGTTCAACGAAAAAGTTTTACGTATTTTTAAATGTCAACCTCCTTCTTCATGTCTCTGGCATAAAACATTACCCGATGTACTCGTATTATTTGTCTAACAAATTTGAAACCTATTTGCAAACGAACTCCAAATAATTTTGCTAGCGTTTAGCATTACCATAAGTTTGCCATGAATTGAGGATGAGTAATCATTTCATCAAGCAGTTCCCCGTATACAAAAATTGTCTCTTTTAAGTGAGCGTGTACCCAAGCGTCATTTCACTTTTACCCAGAACTATTTTATATCTGATGTTGTCACATCATTTCTATACGAGTACGAGTATGCAAAAACAAGATACAAATAATAATAATCAGACACAATTATTTAATATCTGTTTTCCGCCAACGACCGACTGACAAATAATAGCGCGTTGCAACAAAGTACTTGGCTTCATCGGCTCGATATAAAGAAAAACCAAGTAGTGCCCTGGCCCGGCCGGCCGGCCGTTCCTCTCTGTTGTATAGTGTAATGATGATTTCAAATTCCTTTCACATTACAGTATACGAATATAGTGATGGTATTCATCATGCCACCACCTCTCAGCGCCTCATTCAAAAATTATTAACTCGAAGTTTTGCTGTTTTTTTCTTTTTCATTCCCTTCTAATTTTAGGAGCGCATTATATCAGCTATTTTCGTTCTTAATAGAACAATTTGGTGACCAACCCAAGTCGAGTGAAATTGTGAGCCAGAGCAGCGTCAATGGTGGCGGCACCGCGGGATGCAAATTAAATTGAAAAATTAAAGTTGTCAGAACAGCACAATTTTTTTTTTATTAGATTTTATTTTAAATTCGAATACTTTCGTTTGCAACTATGACGCAAAGCCTTTGTCAACTTTGTTTCACTTGATGTAGGTTTGTATGCTCGTAAATACGACACGGGGTGTAGGTTCTTTTTAATGTGCTGTTCTGTTAATCAAGCGTTCAAATTATATAAAATAAAGACATATGGCCCTAGAATGGAACTTTGTGGTATTCCTGAATTTTTGGGTGAAACTATTTAAGAGTGTCTCTGTGACCGCGACTTTGCGAATCGTTGCAATGTAGGCCCAAGATATACTTTTGGCGTTTAAGGAATGTCTGTGGTGAGTTATGCATTTATGAACAAGAAAACTGAGCTCGAGATTTATATTAGATTTGAAATTTTCAGAAGACGAAAAGTGGCTAGGTACAATCTAAACCATTGAATCGATGTTCTTTTGGTACATAGCGTTTTTCTGGTTACTAAAATCTTTCATCCATTCCTTATCGGGGCATATAAAATATTTCTAGCCGTCTAAGAAAATCTAATTTTTTTCTTAAATATTTGCACAAATATAATAAAAAAACAATGAAATATTGTTAGTAAATGCTTAATTATCCACCCTAATTGTGAGTTACAACTATCAATCGATATTTGATATATATTGAAATTTTGTATTTTAAAATTCAATAGCTTTTCATTGAAAATTGATAATTACCTTGAAATTCCAACAATTTGAATCATTCTCAATGATCAAAACTAATATAAATTGGGTGTTAATTATCGACTTTCGATATTATATTACAGCGGTTCCCAATCTTTTTTAGTCGCGGAGCACTTTTCAGGGGACAAATTTCTCGAGGAGCACTTCGTTCGCGCGTATTGAATTTTTCGCAGTTAGAATTGAATTCGTCCTCCAACATATGCATTCGCAAATTAAATTTACCAAATCGCAAGTAGTTTCACGCAAATAAGTTTCACCCAAACGCAAATAGAATTAAACCAATCGCAATTCGATTTAAACAAAACGCAAATATAGTTAAACTATTAAAAAATCATTTTAACCAAAGCGCAAATTGAATTAACCCGGACTCCACTTGTTGTTCCAGCTGTGCGGTGAAGAAATAGAAGACTTAGTAGTAGGAAAAGTCCACCATAAGATTTTGACAAAACCCCAATTGCAAATTCAACTAGTTTTGCGCATTTTTTCAAGAACTTACCGAAAAATTAAAAGGCCAATCCCTTAATAATAGCTTTTTAACAATTATGGATAACACCAAAATCCATTAGACCCAAAAAGTACAGCTGGAACAATAAATCAAGTTAGGGTTGATTCAATTTGCGTTTTGGTTAAAATGATTGGTTAATAGTTTAAATTATTTGTGTATAGTTTAACTATATTTGCGTTGTGTTTAAATCGAATTGTGATTGGGTTAGTTCTATTTGCGTTTGTGTTAAATCTATTTGCGCTTGGGTAAAACTTATTTGCGATTTGGTTAATTTAATTTGCGAATGCTATACACCAGAATTCTGACAAAGACTTCTTCGTTTAAAAATGCTCCTTTATCGAAGAATCTGATGTCAGTCATTCAAGCACTCAAATTTCAACGATGTCAGAGAATCTGGCTCCAACACGGCAGAGTATGCGTTTGCAACCCATTTACTTAATATTTGAGTGCTATTCTTCAGTAAAATAGAAGTGGAAGCTATCGAGCAAACCTAGCAGGTGTATATGGAACTCATTTAAAATATCTTTGAGAATGTCCAAATTTATTTCCTTTTTAAATTCGTTGACCGTTGGGAAGCTGTCAAAGTTTCGATATTTCATTGATTTAGCCCAAAACTGGATTTTCTTTTTAAAGGCTTCTATTTTATCACTGGCATTGAAAACATTTATTAGTTTTCCCTGAAGTGATAAATTTAAATCGTTTAACTTTTTTTAAATATCGGATAGATACGCCAATTTCAATAATTAGGAAGGTTCTGACTTCTGACTTCAGCCCTCAATTCGAAGAGCCGCGTCAGTGTTTTGCCGCGAGAAAGCCATCTTACTTCTGCGTGAAGAAGTAACCACGTATGCAGACTACCCATGTCATCGCACAATACTTTTAATAGCCTGGTATGCTTAGGTCGTGATTTAATAAAGTTAATTATTTTTACGCTTTCCTCCAAGACCTCTTTGAGGGAGAGGGGCAGTATTTTCATTGCAAGGGCATGACGCACACTGGGACCCTTTGTATGGAGAGCGTGCTCAAAATGCAAAATTGAAACTATGATTTTTATATCAATATGTCAAGTTTTGAAGTTTTTGGAGACAGGAGGGTAACAGAAAATTAGCGATAAAAGTAGCAATTCATATAAATTCTAAAATCTATGGCGCATTTTATACGAAACTGTTAGTTTCAATTTATATTTGAGCACGCTCTCCATACCAGAGGTCCCATTGTGTGACGGTGTAGAACGCAATGACTACTGCTGCATTCTTTGGCATTTTGTTTTATTCTTTATTCAGCCATGGCCTGGCACCGCTTGTGCACGCATCCACGCAGTTAAGCCATGGGATTTCATTGACAGTGAAAAAACTGTCTATTTATTAAAAAATTTCAGAACCAGTTGTATTAGTTGGCAACTGCTTGCAGAAAAGCAGATTTTCTTGAAAGGACTGTAGGTATTGGAAGCGCACAAATACTATTAAAATGGCCAACCCTGCAACATCCGTTGATTCATCCATTTGCAGGGTAAATTTCGTGACTTTTATTCTTGAAAGTAAAGTAGCTTTCACATTCGCCGCTAAGTCTTCGATACGTCGTGATATTGTGTTATTTGACAAGCGAACGGTTTCAACTAATTGTTTGGCCTTTTCGCCAAATATACATTCAATAATGTCTTAAACGCATGGCTTGATTAAGTTTTCAGCTATTGTATGGGCTTCGCCAGTTTTCGCAACTCGGAAACTTACTAAGTAGGGTGCCATCAATGCGTTTTCGTTCACTGTCTTTGTGTGGTAAGTAATGATTGTCTGAGATTGTTTAAGTTCATCATAATTCCTTTTGATAAAATAAGTCGGTTTACTTTTTCAATCTGGATGAATCCCTTTAAAATGACTTTGCATTTTTGTGGAAACATTGAACTATTCGGTGAAACTTTGCCACAAACTACACATTGGGGTTTGCTGTCACTTGTCTCAGCAAATCCAAGATCCAATTATGAATCGTGGTACTTCCTTTTAACTGTTTTGTTTTCTGTAGCACTGATCACCATAGAACTGGTACTAGGCAGATTGTCCGCCTCAAAAACTTCAGAAAGTTCTGACGGCACTATCTTTATTGCATTATTTTCCTTCGCACGAGAATAGAAAAAAAAACGAACAAGTTAAGAAATAGGAAATAATGTCGCATTTAAATGATTGAAAAACTGCCAGTTTAATGACAAAAGGAATTAATTTGTCGAGTCTTTTGCTGTTGTTTTGGTCATTATACTGCCAGATTTCAAGTCGTGTAAATGCAGTATAAGATCAACATCGAAGATTTAAAATTCGATTGCTTCGATCAAAATGAAAAATTCAGAACTGAAAAATTAACAAATGTAATGGAAATTTAATTTTCTTTCCAATATTTCCGCGGAGCACTTGGATACACAGTTTGGGAAACGCGGTTATATTATATTATTTTATATCAAAAGTTGAAAAACAATATTTTTTTTTATTTTTATTTTTATTTTTTTTTGAAAATGCTTCTATTTCAAAACGCGATACATAACTTGAAGTTTATTTTTTATATGACGTAGTTTTGGCGTTTCAAAGTTTTTCTTTAAAAATGGTTTAAGATATGTGCATACAAAAAAGTTAAAAAAAACCCGATGCAAGAAGTACAAATATTGTTGTCTTCGTAAACTCATATTTAGTCAAGAAATCTTAATCAAAAAATCGTGCTTACTAAGCGGATATAGGCTTTCCTTTTGTTATATTTTATTAGCAAATTCGTGGTCGTGCAAAAAAAAAAAACACATACCCTACTAGAAGATATTATTAAAGATGATTAACTAAATCATCTTATATGTTGTATATTCATATGAACATCACTAATTAGCTTATTCTAATAAGTATAATGACCTAAGCGTTAAACTTTTAAATGAATCATTATTTTAATTATTAAAATGTACCTTTGCGATTCCCAACAACCACTTATCAAATAAAATATGTTTCAACGAAATGTATATACCTCATACATATGTAAGTTCTAAAATTAATTTTGTGTTTTGTGTGAATCTTTTTATTTTGGTGTCTTTGAGTCTATAGAAACACGTTGTGTCACCGTCATCTACGTAATTAGTTTAAAAATAAGATTAAACATAATGATTAAGCTATAATGTCGTTTTAAATAAATTTATGTGTTTAATGAAATGATAGGTATGTGTGTTGATGGTGATTTTAGAAAAATTATGTAATAAATGTTTTGAAAAAAAAAAAAAAAAATAGAGGAAAAACTTATTTATCACTTAAATTCTTAAGATCTCAGCACCTGTTTTGGGACGTTGGTTTTTATTTTTTTTTAGTTAATGGTTGAATCCTTCGATTTTGCAATAATAAAGTTTAAAACAACGCATTTATTTATTTTAAAATTAAAACTAACGTTTCAAATATCTATTAATTCTTTGCTTATTACGCACTAGTACACTGTAGTTCACTTGAATAAATGCAAAAATAAAATTGCACTAAACGGTGTGTTACGGCCAGCTTTCATGGCCATAATAAACTTATGTGTTGTGGTAAGCAATACACTTACAAAAATTTTAAAGAAACGGACATTTTTCCAAGTAAGTGAAAATACTCAAAGTAGTGAAATCGGTTCACATGAATAAAGGCAACATCAATTGATTTTTTTTTTGTAATTATTACAATACCTAATAAAACAAATAATTTAGTAGTAGATATGACCACCGTTTTTTGAAAGTAATTAAAATACAAAGAATTTATACAATTCATCGATATTTCGGCCCAAGCAGACTTAATGCCATAGATAAGTCCTTCTTTATATTCGTATACTGCATCCCTCCTTTGTATATTCTGTGTCTAAGCCACCCCCAGACATTTTCGATAATGTTAAATTCAGGTGATGGCGGCCAATTCATCACTAAAACTTGTTGGGTTGCAAAATACGACTTTACAATACGAGCAGTATGTATTGGTTCGTTGTCCTGTTGCAAGATCCATGGCAAAGGTCGAAAAAAGTCCTTCAGCTTACGAAAAGCTGATTTTAATACTTCTTTGTAGGTTATTCCCGTCATTTTTGTGCTATGAAAATTAATAGGTGATCGCACCCCAGACCATTACTCCAACCTCTCGGCTATGATGGCGTGTTAAAAGTCGTTTGTATTGCTTTCCATACACGGTTAAAAATTTTGAGGTACTTTTTAATATTTTCCGGGTTAAATTTATAACAACACCAAAAATATATAGTGAAATTTAATACTTGGCGAATATTAAAATTATGAAGTTAACTTAAAATATATTAAAGTTTAATAATATTAGATATCACAAAGGAATACGAAATCTATAATCGTTTTGGTATTACAAATAACAATTTTTTTATTTAATCTATTAGAATTTAATAAAAAGTATCAGAAAATTTCTTTAACATTTACGGAATATTAAAAAGAAATATTTTCTGTATATTGAATACGGCTGTAATACAAAAGCTGTACTAAAAAATACCCCACAATTTTTAACCGTGTAGGAAAGAGTATTTTTCAAATAATTGTCAACACAAGTTGCACTACGCTCAATTTTTTGTTTGTAATTTTGCGGTTTGAATAGCCTTCCGCGTGGTAAACGTCTATTTTTGCCCTCTCGGTCGTATTTAAAATTTTTGCTATTCCCATTTTTAATCAAAATATGTCTTTTTCACGTTAACTCTACTAAACTTTAATTTTGCACTTGTTTTCTCAAGAAATATTGACGAATGCAAGTAATTTCATAACTACCTTTATTAAATGAACCAAATTTCGTTGCTTAATTTTACGACGTTTTTTGAAAACTTTAGAATAATCGCGATTCTTGGCCAAATAGCTACAAAACATTACCTACTGTAAGTGTTGCCGTTGTTTTTTACTTAATTTTTCTCTTTTGTAAGCAATTATTTTATTAAATTGTCCTGACGTCCAAGTGGGGCGGATATTACTCTCTCCCGTACAATTTTTTCTTGTCTAATTGCCACCTTTATGCTCTGATTTTTATTGGCAGATTTTACGCGAATTTACTAGAATCAATGCAAAAAAGGGATATTTAGTTTACCCCTACGCAGCGACTATAAAGGATGAAAATAAAAATCTGAACAAAAATTAGGGAATTTTTTTTTTCTTCAATCAGAGTCGATTTATGCCCATCCAAATATAAAACTCAAAAAAGCCCATTATAACGACCACCCTAATGGACATATATATCACAAGTTAAAAAGTTAAGACCATATCTTGAAATTTAGTTTCTCTGAAACTCCTCTAACGATTTGTATAAAATTTTCAGAGTTTGTTCTAATGAACAAAAAAAAGCCAAAAATTGATTTTCTCAAAATCCGTCCACTGCCACGCCCTCTTTAATTATTTTTTAGTTTCTCGAAAACATTGGCCCTGAGTAATAGATCCGAATCTGGCTAAAGTCGACTTTAACAAAAACATCCGTAGAAAGAAAACACAAATTTCACTTAGATTACATCATTTTGAACTTAGCTTCTAAGCATTTAGTGGTGAAATTTGTGTTTTATTTCAATGGATGTCTTTGTCAAAGCCGACTTTAGGCTAGATTCAGATCTATTACTTAGTGCCATTGGCGCAAAATTATAGACAGTCTATTTTAAGGGCCTTTGTGTGATACTAGCATTGTATATAAATTCTATAGTATTCTCATGAAGAAAAAAAGCTCGTGGCCATCTATGCGTCCAAATGTAATACTAATTTTTGTTAAGGGATCTCGGTAAGGCGATCACAGCGAACCTATCGACCAAATGTCTACCTACAAAATCGTGTTTCATGAGAATACTATAGATTGGATATACAATGATACTAGTTAACAATTGTTTAACTTTAATGCAGTTCTTTAACTTCTTCTGAATTATAGGCACATGCTAGTTAGTGTCGCGCTGAGACCATTTTCTAAGCAAATTAAAGTTGAACTTGCCTAAATCAATGACAATTCGTGCGACAGACGTCATTTGAGCTAGTGTGATACTAAAAATTTAAAATCAGACTTTGGTGATTTTAACTTTAATGCAAGTGTTTAAACGTAAAGATGCTTTGACATCGTCTATAATTTAAGAAAACGCCATTTTCACCTAGTGTTACACCAAAGTTGTTTTAGTATCGTGTTAAATTCACTACAATTTTGCGCCATTGTGTTTGCTCTCCTTCTCGGAAACAACTGAAATGATTTGAATGCAAAAAAACTTAAATACGAATCCAATTAAATCCGGCCATTGACACGTCCGTACGTCGTTTCTCGGAAACGGTTCAAAAAATTCGGATTACATTTTGTAGAGTTTGTTTGTATGAGCAAGAACAAATTAAAAAAAGCTATTAATTTATTCAAACCCGCCTTCTTCCAAGTGCCACTTTTCTAATTTTTTGGCTCTCGAAAATGGCCCTTTTTCCCGGAAAAGACACAAACGATTCCAATATTATATTTAAAGAGTTTGTTCTTATGAAAAGGAAGAAAATAAGAAAGTAATTTTTATTAAAATCTGCCCACTGCTGCACTCATTTTTCATATTTATTGATTTCTCAGGAACGGCTCCAAATATCAAGGAGACATTTTCAGTTTTTTTGGAAATGGCTCTTACATATCGAATGAAATTTTAAAATTTTGTCGGTGGGCAACCAATTTTATAGGTACCTAAGTAGGTACATAATTTAGAAGGTTATTGCCACGTATACTTTTCTTTTTTCTTGATTTCTCTGAAAGGGTTGCCGTGTCGACGCTTGACTCTATTGGATTTGAACCCTCCAGTTGCGGAGAGTGATTTAGGAATTTTTTATTGATGATTTGCAACTGATGGCAAAAATTGTTGCCATTATAAAAGAGTCCTACAACAACGCAAGATGCTTTGTTTTACACAATGGGCAGCTATCCGACTCTTTCGAAGTGCGATTGATTTATTCTATGTGGAACTAAATTAGCTATTTATTATCATTTTTTATTGGAATTCATGAAATTGTTTCGCTTAGTTGATATTCATCTTGATTTTATGACTGATACTTATCTAGCTATAGTTATTTATTGCTAAAAAAATACTATTTACTCGGAAATGTTGTGAAAATTATTGTATAATAAGCATTTATAAAGTTTTTTCATATGGTTTTCAACGAGATTTTATAGATTATTTATCGATTTCTCGTAAAAATGAAAGACACGTATTAATTGCAGAACATTTTTTTCAAGGTCTATCGGATAACTGGTATATCTCTTCTTCTTTTTCTCAAAAGTTATTCTTTTATTTTTTTTATTTTTTTAAAAGAAAGAGACACCAACCCGATTCTTTGCTTCCTTTTCCTCAAAGTTAAGCAATTCAGAAGATGCCAACAATTTCTCGCATATTGATAGCTTAACAATATACCCAAGTGTTTTCGTAAAATAAGTGAAAAATATGAGAATTTTAAAGATCAAACAGATTACACAACATAAAACGCTATCGACTGGGTAGAATTTTACCTTCATTGACACGTTTTATGCCAAAATCACACTCCAAGCAAATCTTAAATATCAATTCACGTGATAAGGAGAAGCTCATTTTGAAAAAAAAAATCTTCTTATCTTGGCAGATTAGGCTTTAATTACAGAGATTTCGCAAAAAACCTCAAAAATTATGATCTTTGATGGCTGCTGTCAGTGCCAGTATAAAATTCATGACTTGCCATGTGTGTGCAGTATGTTAAGCGACAGATTATCATTATTATAAAACACACTCTCTTGTCGTCATGTGCCCCCAAGGGTGCCTGATGTCAACGTTTGGCCCATATATTGTAGGAAATTAAATTTCACTTGTTGTCTGGGCTTCATTGTTATAAATACAAGCGTTAGCAGCAGTAAAAGGAGCAAGAAAGAAAAAAACAATTAAAATTAAATACTTTTTGATGCACTTAAAGGATCCAAGGGAGATATTTATTAAAACCTTTTCTTTGTTTATTGGTATGTGTGTTTTGTACAATAAAAGCAACCTCTTTTATGACAAAGGAAACATCTTCACTGCTCGCAGCCCAAACGATCCCAGGGCAGCCATGCATCTAGCCAGCCAGGCAGTCAACTGTACTACAACATCAATTTTTGTTGTTTTAATGTTTTTTTTTTAAATGAAAACCATTGCATGTTGGCACATTTTTTTTACGCGATTTTTTGTTGTTTTATCTGCTAAAGTGCGTGTAGTCAGTTCATGTACTCGGAATGTGTTTTTTTTTCAGCAAAGAGAACATGTTTTTCATCGCCCGCCTTCAGCATCACCATCAGCAACCAGCTCCAGCTCCAACTAAAGCATCGGCACAAAGCATCCGCCATTTAGGACGACGACAAACACAACAACGTCGTCGGCGATATGGTGATGATGACGATGACGATTATGGCGTGAAAGGGGATCCCCCCTTTGGCGTTATACGTGACAGCCAAGTCCCTGGAGGGTACTTTTCCAGTTTTTGTTTTACTTCCGTGCGAACAAAAAAAAAATAGTAAAAATAAAATTAAAATTGCTTTTTTAAAGGTCATAGCTTCGGTGTCGATGGCTTTGGTGTTGGTGGATCTGTTCCTAGCTAACTAGACCTCTCTCTCTGTATACCTTGCTCTGATTACGCACTTGATATAAAGCTTCGGGTTCGGCTTTTTGTTATAGAACGAATAACCATTTAATTCGAAGTCAGGGTCGTTCGTTTGTTATGTCGCATAGATAGAGTGGGTGGGTGGGTGTTTGGGTAGATGAATATTCAGCATTGCCACAGAATGTTCGTTGATTTTTTATTGAGATTCTTCTCTGTGATTGCTGTAGAGCACGTTGAGTGATGGAAAAGTATTAGATTCGAAGGAGGTGATTTTGTTTTCTTTCTTACTCTGGAGCCGGAGCCAATTAAGATGAGAGAGGTATATTTGAGTAGTGAAATACTTGGAATTTATTTTATGAGAAAATAGAAAATTGAATTTGCAGAGCAGGAAAATTTGATGCGAATTTGATAGCTCAGTAAATGAGTTTTAAAATGAAAAGAAAAATTAACTTAACTTTGTGAATGAGAATATTGTTTCTTTTCCTAAACTTAACAGCAGGTATATAAAGTGGAATCACCTTAGCCACCATTTTGAAGAAGGCTCTAATATAAATAGCCCGGTTGCTATTCCCGGTAGAATGTTATAATTTTTGGAGACTTTTCTTTATTATCCATATTCTGTATTTATGTTTGCACGTATATCTATTAAGTAGTACGTAGGGTATAAGATTGTTAATATGGGTAACAATCGGAAAGCTATTTTCTAAGTTGAAGACTGATTATTTTTGCAATCAATAGATTTTTTCAGATCCAAGAAACTTATTCATAAACATTCGGATGGTCGTTATAGGTATTGTTTTTGTGTTTTTATATTGGGAAACCCAAACTCAACTAACAATTTTGCCCCTATAATCATCCAAAAAAGCTTCTCATAATCATTTCTTGCAATCATATAAGCATTATTATAATAGTCCATAAAGTTAAAAAGGCGCACTTTTTAAGCTCCTATTGGACCTTTATGGAGTAAATTCAGTTGTCACTTACACTAGAGGTCTTATAGAAGAAGGTCGAAAAATAAAACAAAAAATATTTCACAATTGATTTATATTTATTTACTTGTATTTTTCTTTTATATTATTTAGGTATTTACTGATATTTTATGTGAAAGTTTTTATCTGAAATGCAATCTTAGAATTTATTAGATATTATTTAAGTTATAAAAATTACAAGGTTTCTGTGGGATTCGAACCATGGTCCTCTCGCACTGAGGACCATGGCCATGGAATAATATATTTAGGATAAAAAAAAACGTATGCACTTTCTCCACACTGCCGGTTTGTGGTTATACTCTTTAATATACCAGAACTGGTTCGTGTTTTCACTAGTATAGTAGAAATGGTTTGTGGCTGCACTTAAGCATACCAATACAAGCAATATAGAATCGAAGGAACAGAAACTAACATATAGATTGTATAATTAATTTTACAGGATGACTCAAGAAGCGAAAGCTCCTTCGTCATTTCATAAGAGCAATATAGAGAGATTAAAGAAACATTGGCATATCGCTTCTATTTTTTTATTTTTTTTTTGCACCAGAAAATATTTGAGGAATCAGTAATTCTCCAATAAGTTAGGTATTTACTTCCCGTCAGAGGGGTAATAGGAGCGCTATAGCAACAAATAACACTTTTATATCTCAAATGCGAAGCAATTTTGTAAGTTGGGAAATCAGCTCCAAATTTAAAAAAAAAATCCCCAATTTTTTTCAGATTTTTATTTTCACCACAATAGTCGCTGCAAGTTTTTTTTGCATTCTTGGTGCTTCGCGTTAAGTCCGTCAGAAAATTCAGATACGACAAAAATCCCACTTTTGTACCCCAAAAATACAAATAAGCGCATGGTTTTCCTACGGCAGCCCTGTGTAGCAGGTGTAGGTTATGCTTTTTTCGCGTGGTCCAACTTGCACCGCCCTACGGAACTATGTAGGTACATTAGGGTGGTCGTTAAAAAAAATGTATCCGCTCTAAATGAAGAAAAGAAAATTTCTAATTTTTTCAGATTTTTATTTTCGTCGCCTATAGTCGCTGTAGGGGAAAATTTAATTTTTTGCATACTAGGAAATTCGCGTAAAA